>CAHIKZ030005236.1:2022500-2107500 GCA_903632075.3 Acanthosepion pharaonis | reverse complement strand
GAAATTATAACATTTTTTTTGTCTGATTTCTAGGATGAGTATTTATCCTTATTAACACGATTTATATTCGGATTATTTTTTTTATCTTTGTTAGTCTTAAATAGCAGCAGCAACAGCGGCAAACAAAACATGGCAGACAACAGCATTAGCAGCACTAATCATCAGGTAAGTTAGTTTTAAGGTTCCAAGTTCACCACAACTATTAGCCTAGTGCAGGGGTGGCAAAATCGTGACTCGCAAACCACATGCGGCTCTTTGACCTTTAATGTGCAGCTCGTGGAAATAAGATATTTCCACTCCTTTTCCTTTTTTCATCACAAATAATATAAAAAGTAAATAAGTAAAATTTCAATCTATATAACTATTTACTGTATCTGTTTATATTTCTGAGATGAGGTATTATGTACACTATTTACATTATTCGGACTATTGTCCTCATCTTTGTCGTTATATTTATCACAACGTTTCGGCCCTTCAGCATCTGTCTATATTTCTGAGATGAGGTATTATGTATACTATTTGCATTATACGGACTATTGTCCTCATCTTTGTCGCCATATTTATTACAACGTTTCGGCCGTTCAGTATCTGTCTATATATCTGAGATGAGGTATTATGTACACTATTTACATTATTCGGACTGTTGTCCTCATCTTTGTTGACGTATTTATTGCAACGTTTCAGCTTTTAACGCCTTTATCCACTGTGCCATGTGTCCTTGTGGGTTAGTTAGATCCAATGACAGGACACAAACAGTGTGAGTTCAATACCTGGTTAAGGCAGCGGAGAACTTGGAGAGGTGAATTAACAGGAGATAACTAATAACTGACATCCATTAGACGTGACACGTGGAACTAGAACAGTCTACCCCAGCGAGCGAAATAAAGGGTTCAGTTTGACATTCCAACCACGTGAAGAATGCCGGAGCGTACAACGTCAAAACGTTCTAATAAATATGGCGACAAAGATGAGGACAATAGTCCGAATAATGTAAATAATTAATTGAGTCCTCATTGGATTAAAACGTAAGTTTAATGTGAATGTGTATGTAACAAAAACGTATGGGTAAAAAATGATGCTTGTCTTGCGGTTCTCAAACATCTGAACTTTATCGTATGTGCTCTAACATTAAGCAAATTAGGTCACACTGGCCTAGTTTATTAGAATTCTCATGAATTTGGTGAGAGTAATTGTCAGTTCAGTTACTGTGTTCGGCAGTGTTTACTTGGGATCGGTTGAAACGGGTGACCAGTAACTGAGCAGTACTATAAAAAAGGAACTAGACGAGATATTCTGAGACATGGACAGTGGGACGAGAAAAATCCACTGTAGGTTCCCCAGATTGGTATGAACCTGATGAAGCCGGCGGGTACAACGGCCGAAACGTTGCGATAGTAATAACAAATGTTATGAGATATCCCATAATGTGATAATACATCTTTCAAGAATGCTAAAATATAAAACCCAGGGCGCAAATTTACAGTGGATGACATTGCTGATCAAGATACTCTCCAAATATTCATTGGTGTGAATTGTTTTCTCCTTTGTTCAGAGTAGCATTGTTTGTGTCAAAATTGTGGTCAGTCTCGTTACGGTGATCAACCAACGCGTTTGACGAATTGTTTTGTAAAACGTCCCTTTTGTGTTCAGAAAACCTTTTATTTAGATCCCTTGAGGTTTCTCCCGTGTATTTTTGTGAAAATTATTTCAAACGATCGAATAAATTTCCCCTTGAAGTTTTATATTATTATTTTGTTTAGTATTGATTTAGTGTGTGTGTGTGTGTATGTATGTATATATATATATATATCCATGTAAACTGAGAACGAATAGAGGCCAATTCCAGCGTTCGTATGTACGCATGAGGACAATAGTTCGAATATAAGTAGTGTAAATAATGATTATTTATTGTAGAAAGATCGATTAAACACTATTGCTGTCAATTTAAATTTAATTAACAAACAAACATTGTTATTTGGATTTTCAATTGTTGGGAGAAAATTCTGAGCTTGAAGGTTTTAATTGTAGAAATTGCATTTGAACGTTAGCCTATTAAAATGCGTTTATATATCAAATTTAAAATCAATTTTCTGTCATCAGTAGTTATACTTGTCGATGTCCCGATGAGCGATTCAAATATCACGAACCACTGTCTTGACATTCGATAACTATTGAACTTTTTTAATTATAATATATATATATGAAAATTTCTCAGAGTTAACCTGTAGAAAAGACAATATTTATAAATATAAATGACAATAGGAAAACTGTAGTTATTGCTGACGCGTTTCGTCCAATGTGGTCTTTCTCAAAGCAAAAAACGAAATGAATTTAATTCAAGAAAGTAACTAACAATAACAAAAAACAGAATGTCCTTAGCAACTGGAGGAATGTAGAGAACGCTATTTTCATATTGTTAACTGAAAATAACGTCAGTTATTATCACGTGTGGAGAATATTGTCATTATAACTGTGTTGGCGGATTCAACCATTTTCTTTTGATTTTACGATATTGTTGTGTACGTTTGTTTGGGAGAGAAGTAATTTTGTTAAGATAGTTGAAATAGGGAAAAAGCCTGGACGTAGATTAATATTTGAACATCATCACTTGATAACACACCAGAAGTGTTGAAGCAAAATGGCTATTTTTGTAGTGATTTTATAACATATTTATCTTATAATTTTCGAATAAATAATTATATATATATATATATATATATATATATATATATATATATATATATATATATATATGTAACTTTGATTTCTTGCACAACGCAATCTTCAGCTGCTTATTATAAGTGCAATAGATGTAGAAATGTTTGTCTATCGCCCTGTTCACACTCCTCTCAAGACTTTTGACCAGGAGTAGAGGTTTATACGTTGTTTCCTGTTTAGGACTGAGTTTACGGTTCCTTCTGAAGTCTACTTCGACTCTTTACTTCTAACGTCTCCGCCTAAACTCTGAAATTTTATTAACAATTTATTTTTTCTCAATAGGAGTAGATAGTTTCGCCTAACGCTCGGTTCACACCTCTCCTCTGCCTTTTGAACATAAGTTGAGGTTTATTCATTGTATACCGTTTACGATTGTGTTCCCGGTCTCGTCTAATTTTTTTTCATTCACTTTCAATCCCAGCAGCCCCGTGCGTCTTAGTGGCATTACCGCCTTGCATGGGATGAAGTTATCTATAAGGCTAGCATCAAGCACAATGACCAGATTAAATTTTACTTGGATCTACCGCTAACAGCTAGAAAAAAAAACGTTTCTATCATCATAACATGACGCTTATCAACAAAACATATACAAACGCCACAACACACTCTAAGTTTTACTGGAACATTAAAACAGAGGCCTACACACATCACGTAAATTGGGAATTCGTAGTCCAAATTAAAGAATTTTATGACGGAATGGGGGAGATGCAACCTATGTCTATTACAAAAAAAATCATCCTTAAAAATATTGGCAGTGTAGGTTTACTTAAGATGCGGAACGAACTCATGATAGCCTGTAGGCACAGAAAATCATTTCTCTTAAAATACTGGAAGCCAGATTAAATGAATCTTTTTTTTATTATATATTTTTCTTTTATTAAGTTTTATGTCCCATAACTGATTATCTCTCTTTAACCCGGCAAGCGTTACCATATCAGAAATAGAGCAGCGTCTCCAGGATTTATTTTAAATTTTTCTTTATTTTTTCATTATTTTTAAAGAATGAATCCTACCTACACTTCATTCCCTGAATCTTTTGTACTATTTTATTTAATTTTTCTCTTCCCATGTGACATCTGCGTATTTTTATGAAAAACGTAAGATATAGTTTGTGCCCGATGTGCTGGAAAACCAGCGAAACTTTGGTATAAGTATATTTATTGATATATATCTTTTCTCTGTCTTACCACATCGAGCACCGTTATGTTTACACTTCATGAATAAATTTGATGATCATTTACTTGCTTGCCTGTGTATGCCCGGCATACACGCGATTATACGGATTGCTTATATTTGGTCGTTTGATTTATCTAACTCTATACACACACACACACATATATATATATATATATATATATATATCGTTTGATTTATCTAACTCTCTCTCTCTCTCTCTCTCTCTATATATATATATATATATATATATATATATATATATATATATGTATAGAGTTAGATAAATCAAACGACCAAATATAAGCAACCGTATAAGCGCATACACAGGATCATCAAATTTATTTCATATATACATATATATATATATATATATATATATATATATATATATATATATATATATATATGAAGAAATATACTTTTAAGGTGTGCTGTATTTATGGGATAAAGTGCTCGATATCAGAGATAGAGCGTATGTAAATATTAATATAAAAGTGAACATTGAAGTTAACACTCAGAGGCAACAGGCTGTTTCATGCTAGGCGCAATCGTCATGACGCTGCCTGCCGCCTCTGAGTGTTGATTTCAATATTCACTTTTAAATATATATATATATATATATGTGTGTGTGTGTGTGTGTGTGTGTGTGTGAGAGAGTGTGTGTGTGTGTATAAATATATATATATATATATATATATATATATATATATATATTTCTATAGTGAAAACGGTTATAATGTATTCTATTGTAAATACAAATCACACTTTTCAGCGTATTCTTGTATTAAATTTAAATTTTAATCATTTCACCATAAGCAAGGCGATAAAGCCACTCAAATGCAGGGGGGTTACTGAAAGTGAAAGAAACAGAGAAAACGTTATTGAGGAGAAAGCACAATAATAGAAGAGGTTTTTTTTTAAAAAAAAAAAGAAAAGTGTAAAATGGTGATTGACGTTGCATTTAAATTTTGAGCGTGACAGTTTACAAGAAAGCAAGAAATCGGAAGATAGTTTACATCACATTTACATTAACAATCCTATTTATTAATAATTGTTTTAACTGATCACTTAGAGTCGTAACGCCAAACTAATGAGTAAATGACGAGTTTTTCTCGAAATTAAGCAATACATATTTGAAAATGTTGAACATAATGATTAATGACCAATAGAAATATTTTGATTTTGAGGAAGGTAAAAAATGAGTGAGGGATTAGAAAGGGAGGCAAATACAATTCAAACTTTGCCAACAAAGACTATTTTTTATTAATATAATAATAATGCTTTTTTCTGTTTTCTATTTATTCTTTACTAGCAGTAGAGTCCGGCGTTGCCCGAGGATATAAGAGTAAGAGATAGATCAAGTATCCACCATCATAAAGACTGAAAAATAAAATTGACAAAGATTATTGTTTAAGGTTGACGGACACGCATGTCTTAATTAGTTTTTTTTTTTTTTTTTTTTTTTTTTCGAATTGGTCAAACCCAAACTCAAACAAAAACATTGTTTTCAATCGTTATGAGTCTCCCAATTGAATAGAATTTTATTATAAACAATTGTCTTGTAAATGGAATTTTTAAAGCATTCTGAATGTTAAAAATAAAGAAAAAAGTGTGCAAGAGAATAAGAAACACTACCTGCCAAAAAAAAAAAAGTGAAGTTTTGTTTTATCGGCTGAAAAATATAGGAAATCCGCTCCCATATTTAAAGGAACCCCACACAAAACAACCCGATGTGAGTTGTCCCCCTTCCATTTTCACGATGTCTCTTAATCGTGTTTTCAAATTGATTTCGTGCAAAAACAATTGTGTTTTTCCTATTTTTGGTGCTGTCAGAACCACCGCAAGGTAATTTTACGTAGTCTTGTGAAGTTTTGTTGAAATCGGTTGAAAAATGTAGGAAATCCGATCCAATATATAAACGTTACAGGCACACACACACACACACGATCTGCGTTTTATAATAAGTAAGATCAAGAGAATCGGTTTTATGATCGTATAAGTGAATGAAAGTTTTGATAAACAAACAATTTGTTATATTTGAGGAAATTTTCAACGTTTCACAGGCAAGAGATGGTTTGATTGATATTCCGGTTGGCGAATACATCAAATGCAACAATATATATATATATATATATATATTGATGATTTGTAATTTTAAACAATGACTAAATATTTAATTGCTCAAAGTGAATATCATTTATCAAAGATTTCTGATCTGCTGTTGTGTATCGTTTTCATGCCTGTATAAATACAGTAGAATCCCTCATATCTGGAATCCCTCATATCCGGCCTTCCTTATATCCGGAATCCCTCATATCCGGAATCCCTTATATCCGGAATGGCGCATATCGGACATGATTTTGATGTGTATATTTGAACTATTTCGGTGATGTGTAAATGATATGAAATTTCTGTTTTTCAAGAAATTTACTTTGGATAATTGCTTCTGCTTATTTCACCCAAATGGTTTGTATTGGTGCAAAAGATGATGGGAATAAGAGGAAAAGAACAACTTTGGTGTTATTGCAAAAATTGGAAATTTTAAACAGACTAGACGCTGAGTTCAACCGAGGAATGTCAACATTGTATGATATAAAATCTTCAAAAGAAACTATTCTCTTTTGTTTACTATAAAACACTGAAAATAAATGTTAAACTTGATTTCAGTTCTTTTATTCTAATCTAAATGTAATCAATTCCTCATATCCGGAAGGCCTTCTTAGTCCGGCGGTCAGGGATTTTACTGTATATTCATCAATGGTAAAAAATAATAGGCACTGGTCTAAATGGCAAAATATAAGACTTTTGATGGTACGAACAAAAACTTCTTTGTCTTGAAACAACCAAGAATTAAATATATAGATGATGTAAATTAGTATGGATAGATTTTTTCCTCTTTGATTTCTTTCAATGGATACGCTTTATTGGAAAATAAAACCTTTCAGTCAGTTTTTTGTTGTTTAAAATATATTGCAGTGAAATTTCATTCAAAATGTATTGGCTTCAAATAGTCGATGATGTTATTTCATGCAATATTCATGGCTGCTACTAGTCGGGGCGCCTCGACGTGGTGTAATGGTTGGCAAACTTGTCTCGGTAAGAGAATAGAGTCTAAGGAGTGAGTTCGATCCTAAGTGGACCCCACATACTTTCGGACTTGTGTCACGTCTAATCTATGCTTAGTTTTAAACAGTTGTTGAGTACTTGGAAATGATTCAGTGTTTTTTTTCTGTTTGATGAGATGAAAAATAATCTGTATACGGTTCAAATCTGGACTTTGACCAGGTGAAAGGCATGAGCCGGATGGACTTTTGTCAAGCCACTTCGGTGGTGGTCATTAGAAAAAGACTAGAGGTATTGTCTTACTGAAGAATGGCATTTGAACTTTTCACTTGTGGGAACAGATTTTTCTGTAATATTTTCCATTATTACAAGATGACATTTCGCCATGTAAGTTTTGCTCGCCCACGGATCTTGAAGATTAATGATATATTTTTCTTTTCGAAAAGCGTGTTGTCTGAGAAGGATTTACTTTAGCCGCAGTCTTCTTGTTAAAAGGGTTTTGCTTAATTTTTTAACTGGGGAAGAACATTCAAGCCATATTTATACGCTGTGTCATTAATTGATTTTCTGCTGTCTTTTATGAGAGGTGCTACAAATTCTTTTAATATACTTAATATCTTTTTTAATATCACTTTAGAGCCCTGGGTATGACTCTATCTGGCAACAGACCCTCTAATCAGGAGATTGGTGGGTTTGAGAAGCGTAGGGACCTGTTGTTCTCAGGTTCACCCTGATCCGGAGTGGTAGCACCTATCAGGGTCCTAGCTATGGGCAAACAACGAACCCTCAAACAAAAATAAAATCCTTTGAAAGTATAAAAATACATTTTTATAGTAAAAAAAAACCAGCAGTGCATTTTTATATACAAAAATGACTAATAGTACATATTTATAGTAAAATGACTAAAAACAATTTTATCTGTAGTTGAAGGCATAAAATTGTTTTCAAAATATTTAGTTAAATAACTGTTATATAAGAATAAAGTGTCACTGCCGATACTCGAGTTTGAACCCAGATCACCAGTGAGCAAACACTGGCGGTCCTATTATTCAATTAAGTAGATCACGTGGCCATAGAGGAAACGTATATATATAGGAAGTAGCTGTCGACTAACGAATCTTTATTCCTAGTCTATCCTCTATACTATACGGATCGCTATTTCTAGTCTATCCTCTATACTATACGGATCGCTATTTCTAGTCTATCCTCTATTACTATACGAACCACTATTCTCTACTCTATTCACTCTACTATTTCACTGTTCGGATCTCTATACGGTGGTTACTATTCAAGCGAGTATTATCGAGCAAGTACTATTAGTGCGAGTGCTATTCGAAGGCGTCTGGCACCAGTATTGTTCAACGTCGTTACTATAGTTGTATCTGCGATTACAAAGTCTCTACTACAAGAAGCATTGCAAAAGTGACAACGTGTATTTGTTGACATTACAAAAGTGTCAACGAGTGTTCGTTGACATCACAAAAATAACCCTTGGCAGTTGATCTGACACTAAGCAACATTAAACAAAAGAATATTTTTTACAAATAGATGTTATTTTATCATTCTACTGCCTACGAGGACTTTTCGTATTAGCAATGGGGGTTGGAAATACATACTTAACTTTTTTTTTTTAAAATAGATTTTAATTGCTACTAATTTTTTATATGTCGTGTACCTTTAGGACTTTGGCGGTCTTAGCTCTCCACAACGCCCTAAATTTTGATGCTCTAAGAAATTTTGACCATTGACCTTTCATTTGTGTTCTCGCAAATACTTAGTTTTCTACTTCACCTGCTTTCAATGCTATGTGAGTGTCAAATTCTCCAGGCCTTCTTTTCTCATAATATGTATTTCAGTTTTTTTTTCTGATTTTACCTACGCATTATATTTCTTTAAAACTTCATTGTACACTGGCCATTACATTTTCGAGGTTCGTCCGCAAAAACTTTTTTTTACTAATGTTCATCCAGTAAAAGGCCCAAGAGACATTCAAGGTAGAGATGCTGTTGTGTGATCGTAAGAAAAAGCAAGAAGTGCAGTTCATGTACGCAAGATAACAGTTAACCCTAGACCTGCAGCGACTGGAAGACATACTATCGGGAGTTTGTTCAACGAACCAGCAATTCTTGCGAATAAGCTGTCCCCTTGAAACTTACTTTTTATTAGTGGAATACGAACGTAATGACGATGTTTTACCATCGTGTTTATGGCATATCAGATCCCAGTTTTAAAGGTCAGGGTTGGTGGAACCTCAGAATGTAGCTCGCCAGAACACTAGACATGGAAATGGCGAAGGAATACACGTGTGACATAATGTCTATGAGAAAAGGATTTTACGGGTGGAAAATAATTCATCACCAACAATAGCTCTAATGGACGTTCAAGGGAAGTATCCCCACCCGCCAACTTTGATAGAACAGCCGTTCATCATTATACTGGGTGTAACAGCAAAATTGTCTAAGTCAAGTCGTGTAACAGCATAATTGCCAATCCCACAAAAATGTTTAATATTTTTTAAAAAATCTAAGCAAATTCAGTTTCTTTTTTCCAGGTTTTCAGATAAGACTTTTAACCATCTTGACACCATTTGTCGTAAGAATCACTGTAAAACCCTTTGAGTTATTCAGTTAGAAATAGAACAGGTTAGATTCGTTTTGTCTTAGACCCACGATGTCTTCCCAACTAAGCAATGGTGAGAGGAAAAAGATCATTCAGTCTTTCACCAATGGTACCAACAATCATACCCTGGCTTCCATATTTAAAGTCCATTCAAGAGAACGTTGAACAATTTTAAAAAAAGTGGGAACAGTAGAGAGAAAAACTGGATCAAGAGTTCATAAAAGAATCATTTCAACTCAGGCGATCAATTAGAAAAGATCCATGTCAATCCATAAGACGTTTGGCACGTGAGAGAAGAGTTTCAGCCCTGACAGTCCAAAGAGCAGTGAAAAAAGACTTGAAAATGAAATCGTAGGCGAAACATGTAAGGCAATTTGTTACTCCAGGACTGACAGAAAGTTAAAGAGGGCGGAAATCATCTTGAATAACTTTGAAAATAATCCTGGAATAATATATATATATATATATATATATATATATATATATATATATATATATATATATATATATATATATATGGACTTTATTTCAATCCTTCACTAGCTTCTGATGCTTAGCTATGATTAATTAATGATAAACATGCCATTTTGGTTTATGATCGATTTCATCACGATTCTTCTCTTATGGTTGGAGAGTAATTATACATTCTTATTGTTCAAAGTAGACAATTTTGCTGTTACACGATTTGGACAAGAAGAATCTCCAACAGCAGACCAACCTACAGTATTTACTACTGTATTTATGTGAATGGGGACATACCCATTGTCGTCCATAGGTATGCTACAGCAAAACGATTATTTATCGCTTATAATTTAAATACTTCTAAACGAGTTGGCGCCATGTACGACGTCTTTAAGAATGTCTCGATCTGAAGAAGACCAGAGGGCACAAGTGTTGAAACGTTGTGATCATAACAACAAAGATGAGGGCAATATTCCGACATTAAATAATGTAGATAATGACTCCTCATCACAGAAATTCAGAAGTATGAATCTTATTTTGTTCTGGACATAATATTGAATTTTTGTAGACAGAATAAAAATCTATATAACCAATATTAAATTTATTTCCCAAGAACACAAGAATCCTTATTAGCAATGATAGAAACCCTCTATGAGAGTAATTCTATTATTTTCTCTTGATGGAATATGGTAGCAGTAACGAAATCATAAATCCATGCCTGGAAGTTCTTCGTACGGCGTCAGTGGTATATGTTAGTTTTACATGTTCTGTAGAATTTGGTAAGAGAAAGGGGCAGTACTCGACTTAATAGAAGCTGAGTTTGACTGGCACAATTATATGATTGCATGTTGGTCTGAGACGTTGGCATTTTTGTGAATACTTCTCTATCAATTCCAAATTTCCTGAATTGTTGATGGGGGTGTCATTTCAAGATGGAAGCTTGGTTGCTGGTGCTTTAGCAGGGGTCGTTTGGGTGGAGAGTTCCTTAGCTTGCTTAAGGATACATAAGAGCTTCTCCCATTGCCGTAACTCCCAACTCCTTTAATATAGCCAGATCCAACATTTTTAAGTTGTCTTTTGTCAGCTTTTCACTTGCAAATGTTGCAGCATAGTTCAAGGTCGAGTTGGCAGAAATTCCTTCTTCGATGAGGTAATGTTCCAAATCTTCAGTTTCCATCCTGTTCGCAGCGCCACGTAGGTATGAATACTGTGATATGTATTGAGTTACAACCCGGTTTATTTTTCTCTGCCAACTGGACGCTAGTTGGGAACCTCCTTGCGAGAATGAGTATCATATTTTTGGTTCTTCACGTTCTTAGAATAATAATGGTAGCTACTTGTTTCATTGCACATCCAGCTATACTAATCCTTGTTGCAGACGCCTGTACAGGAACATTTTGTGTCTGTCCAATACACACGGTGTTTACCTATGGTTTATACTGCGACTATGCATAATAGGAAAGTGAACATCCTAACGGCGCACGATTTCTTTGAATAAGGTAAGAGAATCGTGGTAGCACGTCTTTATTATAAAGAACGCTCAAAGATTGAACATTTATCCAGAATGTTCTGATTTGATCATTATAAAATGCGTTATTCTTCAGAAAGAAAGAAGAAAAAACGAAAACCTGGAAACGGTTATCAGGTTGGAGATATTTTCTCGCAACTTCCTTATTCTAAATGTATTAAAATTTTAATTTAATCTTCCCGCTTCTTATCTGCAATGTTCAGTTCATCCGTAGGCTAAGTTTATCCCCAACGCTCAGTACCGTAATCTATAATTTTACATCAGACGGTCACGTCTATCTCGGTCGATTTCATAATATTATTTAAATCAAACGGCATTATTAGTATCATTATTATTTTTATTAAAAAAAATCTTCATTTTACCTGAATTTGTTTTATAATCATATGTCGAATCATAACAAAGAAGTAACGAAGGATGTGACTTTTCATTGTTTCCGCTTAATTAAATACAAAATAGATTAACAAACAAACAAAAAAATACCTAACTGGACAAAGCTCTTCGCAGGATACGGACACTTCTTTATTTTCTGGACAGATAGTTTACCAGGGATTTTGTTAATTTGTTGTTGCGTTTATTTCGTTATCAGACCCAAAGCTCCAGCCACAATGGGAACGGTTTTAGTTTTTAAGAATCTATAAGTCTACCATTTGGTGACTATTAATATTATTATTAATTACATTATTATTATTATTATTGTCACTATTATTATTATTATAACAATTATATTAATATTATTATTATTTTGGTCACTATTATAATTCTTAATTTTATTATTATTATTATGATAACAATTATATTATTATTATTATTATTATTATTATTATTGTTACTATCACTATTTTATTATTATTATTATATAATCATCATTATATTCTGATTTCTCCTATGATCACACTGCCTACCAAGTCTACGGGAAAGCTTTAGGCATATAGTAGTGTATTGTTATGGCTACATTTCATGATTTGTTTTTCTAGCTCCCATAACATCACGTGTTACATGGACACAATTCTGTTTGCTGTGTCGACTGGACTTGCCAAGAAATTCTTTTGCATGAGATTTCCAGGGAATTTTCAATGTGTTTTTGTGTTCCATTTTTATCATTCCAAGCGCACCTACCATGACTGGTACTATTCTTCTTTTCCGTTTACATATTGTTTCTATTTCGATGTCCATGTCTTTATACTTTGAGAATTTTTTTAATTTTCTCTATTATTATTATCATCATTATTATGACTTTTATTATTATTATTATTCTTATGATCATGATCATTATTATTATTTTATTATTATTAATAATAATATTAATAATGCTTATTATTATTATTGGTATTATTATAAAAGAACAAAAAACATTGTAACAAAGTAAGGATAACGTTGGGCAGTACTAACTGACCAATCCTGCCGATATATGCTTCAACAGACTCAACTACTGACTCCTACCACCACTAGGAACCATGAAACTATCTAAGAGGAAAACAAGTATATATATATATATATATATATTTATCGATTTAACATGGATAGAAATACGTATTAAGCATTGCTACCTTCAAGTGAAAAATTGAAAAATCTCGATTTAATATGGAAAGAAAAACATGTTAAACATGGCATCCTCGAAGTGAAAAACTGAAACTTCTCGATTTAATATGGCGAGAAAAACAGATTAAACATTGCTTCCTTGAATTGAAACATTAAAAACTCTCGTTTTAATGTGGAGAGAAAAAGATATTAAACATTACTTCCGTGAAGTGAAAAATTGAAAATTCTCGTTTTAATGTGGAGAGAAAAACATGCTAAACATTGTTTCTTTGAAGTGAAATATTGAAAATTCTCGATTTAATATGGAAAGAAATACATGTTAACCATTGCTTCCTTGAAGTGAAATATTGAAACACTTTGATTTAGTATGGAGAGAAAAAGATATTAAACATTGTTTCCTTGAAATGTAAAATTACAAACTCTCATTTTTATATGGAGAGAAAAAGATATTATACATTGGTTCCTTGAAGTGAAGAATTGAAAATTCTCGATTTAATATGCATGGAAAAAGATATTAAACATTGCTTCCTTGAAGTGAAAAATTAACAACTCCCGTTTTAATGTGGAGAGAAAAAGATATTGAACATTGCTTCCTTGAAGAGAAAAATCGAAAATTCTCGATTTAATGTGGTGAGAAAAACATACTAAACATTGCTTCTTTGAAGTGAAATACTGAAAATTCTCGATTTAATATGGAAAGAAATACATGTTAACCATTTCTTCCTTGAAGTGAAATATTGAAACATCTCGATTTAGTATAAAGAGAAAAAGATTTTAAACATTTCTTCCTTGAAGTGAAAAATTGAAAATTCTCGATTTAATATGGAGAGAAAAGTAAATTATACATCGCTTCCTCGAAGTGTAAAATTGAAAACTCGATTTAATATCGAGAAAAAAAAGCCTAAACTATGGCGGATGAGATCTACCCCACCACAAAAAAAAAAAAAAATCTTCTCGTCTATTTATTTTTATTCTAGTATATTGCTATGGGATGTGTTATGTGGTGTGGTGGGTGGCGGCTCAGATTGAGAATTTGGAGAACTGAGTTCGACTTCCAGTCTGGTTAGTTATAACACCTTATGCGCAAATACCTTTGAGAATGATATCAATCCATCTCTATTCCCACATTAGAGCTAATTGGTTGAATAGCAGGGCGGTCTCGGTCCTATAGGATAACATATACACTTATAGATCAATACTAATATATATATATATACTTCTTGATAAATACTGCCATATGCACATATGATCAACAGTAATATACACTTATTAATCAATACTAATGTATACTTTTTGATCAATACTAAAATCTGCACTTAATGATCAATATTAACATATACAATTATTGATCAGTATTACCAAATACACATATTGATCAATACTAATGTATATACTTATTGATCAATACTAACATATGCATTTATAGATCAATACTGACAAATACATATATTGATCAATACTACCATATATCCTTATTGATCCATACTAACATATACACATAGTAATAAATACTAATGTATATACTTATTGATCAATACTAACATATACGCTTATAGATCAACACTAATGTATACACTTCTCCATAAATACTACCATATACACTTATTGGTCAATAGTAACATATACACTTATTAATCAATACTAATGTATATACTTTTTGATCAATACTAACATATTTAACTTATAGATCAGTACTAATGTAGATACGTCTTGATCAATACTACCATATGGTCCTTATTGATCAATACAAACATATACACATATTGATCAATACTAATATTGTTTGGTTCGTCTCAGTTGCATTCTTATATCAGCTTATAATTTTGGTCGACACAATAAGGAACCGATTTCAAGAAAATATCTCTGTAATAGAAAACCTTTTGATTCAAACAAATTTAATAATACGATTTCGAGTGTTATTTCTGATAAGCTATCTCTGAGAGCAATTATGAATGTGCTAAGGGGCCCTATGGTAATATAGACGGCAGCAATTTCTAGTTCTCTCTGATCGTTGGGTTTTAAAATTATTTTTCTTCCAGTTGTAATAAAGTCGGTGAAATGGCTTTGAAAACATAGGAACTTCAGACAAAGGCGTCACTCTTTTGATATTTGATTGTTTTGGAGAGTTTCCTTCTCTCTCTATTCCTTTAGACATCCTCCTCCACATAATCATCATCATCATCAACGTACTTAATCTATGGTCGTCAAATGGCCATGCCACGTTACAACACCGATACCCGTATGATCAGCGAAGTTAAGCAACGTAGCTGACCGCTTGGGAATACCAGGTGCTGTAAGTTTAGATGTGCGGATGGTGTAATGGATAATGGCTTGAAATTGTTAATCGGAGAGTCGAGCTTTCTTATGATCACTGAAGTTAAGCAAAGTCGAGCCTAGTCAGTACCTAAATGGGTGACCACTTGAGAATACCAGGTGCTGTAAGTTTAGATGTGCGGGTAATGTAATGGATAATGGCTCGGAATTGTTAATCGGGGAGCCGCGTTTCAAGTCCCGTTGGGACCGTTATATTCAGTTAAGCGCATGTATCCTTGGGAAAGGTATGAATCTATTCCCCCCTCTATAGGTTAATTATCTGTCTATATTTCTGAGATGAGGTATTATGTGCATTGTTTACATTATTCGAACTATTGTCCTAATCATTGTCGCCATATTTATTACAACGTTTCGGCCGTTGTACGCTCCGGCCTTCTTCAGGTCCTCAAGGACACATGGCACAGTGGATAAAGGCGTTGGTCAGATCCAGTGACAGGACACAAGGAGTGTGAGTTCACTACCTGGTTAAGGCAGTGGAGAACTTGCAGAGGGAAAATTAACAGGAGATAACTGATAACTGACATCCATTATACATGGCACGTGGAACTAGAACAGTCTACCACAGTGAGGGAAATAAAGGGTTCAGTTCGACATTCCAATCACCTGAAGAAGGCCGGAGACCAAAATAAAGTCATAATACCCCCCCCCCAAAAAAGAAACCTTACAAAAATGGTCTCTATGTATACACGTCAAATACTTTATCCGAATCCAACGGAAAAAAAAAGATTAATCGTATTTTCTTCTTATATCAATTGTGTCCTTTCTGGACATTGGCGATTACTGCCCTCCACAATTTCCTGTCTTTGGAGCTCTTAGTTAATTTCGACATTTTTTGCGATTTCTCCTAATCCCTGTTACATAAGTTGGTTACCTAGGTTATGCACTAATTTCCACTGCCCCTCTTAATTTCAATACCCTGTGAGTGCCAAATTCTCTAAGCATTCTTTCCTCATTATGGACATTAGAAATTTCAACTGTTTCTTTCTAATGGATAGTATAAGTATCATTTTTGTTTTCATTTTCTCAATGAAATTCGTCGCTATTCTCAGCATCCTTCTGTAAAACCGCATTTCTGTTGCCTCAAGTCTTTTCACTGCTATGTAGAAGGACGGATATAACATTTCAGTATTCTTTTCTTTTTTCAAACGAAATTTAACTCTTTATTGATACTTTACATAGCTTTTGGAAGGCATCTTTCGCTAACCCATTATGCATTTGGATTTCAGTATTGCATTTTCCGTCCTTTCTTAAGAGACTTCTTATATATTTAAAATGTTGCACATGCCTAATTTTTTGTATTTTCAAGTTTTAATGCGCCTGTTGGGCTTTTAACTTAATTTTTTTTTTACAATGTTTTCCATATTTCATAACATTTGACATCCGTTTTTCTTACAAAAAAGTTTTTAAGGAGACATTAACACGCTAAACAGTATGATTAATTCATGAGTATAATCGTCACTGGAGGGGGAATTATATATGTAGCATTCTGTCAAACTGAATTAGCTTATAGATAACAACTAGCAGCCTGGCCCGGCGTTGCCCGTGCTTGATTCAAAAATCGTACGACTCATGCAGCAATCGCTATCACTTGACTTAAAATATTTTTGCCCTTCCTTGCCTTTAAAGGAGTGCCCTTTGTTGTGCTGATGTTGCTACATGCCTTACTTCTTGTCTATCTCACACTGCAAATTTTTTCTAAGCTCTATACTAAACATTAAATCTGTTACGAAAAAAGAACTAAACAAAATGAACACAAAACGATCAGCTTTAAAAAAGGACTCGTAACTGGAAAAACCGAATGAAAAAAGAATGTTAACAACAAATACTTTTTCACACCCAACCCAGTTCTGTGGAATCAGAATCAACGTTGAGTTTAAGCAAGCGAACGAGCCAATTGGAGTAAAGTGCCATGCAGATTTTAATTTTTCCCACTTGTGACGAATGCAGCTATAGATTTTTTTGCATGCTATCATACTAGTTAACATTCGTGTCAGTTAACTGTTGGCTCTCACGCTGACCAATAGAATCTTCCTGGATATTCGTGGCAGCCAGCTATAGGCTCTCACTCTGGCCAGTACAAAATAGCCGCAAACTACATGAAAACTTCCGTAGAAGCATGAAAAAATCGATTATTTCCACTATCGATGGGAGTTGGTCTTGGCTTTCCCGCTAACTTGGAGCATATGCATGTAAATTTTGGCGCAAATCCGTCGAAAACTTTGGCCGTGCTTTCGTTACACACACACACACACACACACACACATAGCCTGCCTTTTATAGATAGAGATAAATAACAATATTATTTTCTGGAAAGTAAGTTTAAAAAGTGCCATGTCCCGCTAAGATGGAGACGGTTCTGGATTTCCACAGATCTCCCTTTTTCTTATGACTTTTTCGGAAATACAGTGTCAAGGTCTCCCGTTACTTTTTGCCAAGGTTTCAAATTCATAGTAATCCTTACATTATATTACCTGCTACACAAGGACCAGTTTAACTCTGATTGCTGTGGAAGAAGAGACGTTCCTTATATTTGAGTTAGTTCTTATTCCTTGTTTTCTGATTGATCTCATATAATGATTACATTGTTATCACATTCGATAATTTCAAATGCTGCAGCGTTTACATGAAAAGTGCCTTACACAATGCGCAACAATTAATATTTTTAAACAATAAATAACCAACTATAAAAGTGAAGTGTATTGAAAACAGGATAGTTGCTAAAGAAAGATTGTCCAATTTCTCAAACAATGCCCGAAGACTTCACGTCAAAATAAGCGCTGAATATTTGCTCTTGTTTCAGAGAACAATATTCATTGTAACTAACAGATTCAATGAAAATATCAATATAGCAGACGATACTTTCAGACATCAAAAATAGAGCGGGAAAAACCGTATTCTTAAGGAGATGGGTCATTTACAAAAAGCAACCAATTTGTTAATGTTATAAGGTTGTTTTTTTTTCTTCAAAAGAATATCGCTTTCCTGATGATAATATTGTGTTATGATAATAATTAGAAAAGAAGATTGTTAATAAAAGTCGAGGTGATTGAGAGAGCATTTTTGCGAAATTGAACGTAGCCCGCCGAATTCACTTTCTCAGTCGATACCTATTCGCCTTTGAAAAGAAACAGCTACTGAGGAATGAAGACTAAATATAAAGAAGACCGAGATTACAGAATATAGTAGTGTATAAGTCTATTTATTGTATAGGGTGACTCCTGAGTTTGTTTGTTTTTTTTTGTGAAAAACTTGATTTTTTCATATAGCTCATGTATAATGCAACCCCAGCTTCTAAGTAATACTAACAAGCCTATCGCAGTCAAAAATAACAGCACTGGGCGTCATCTTGCGCATATTTCATAGCAAATAAATGAGTTTCATTCTTTTTTGTACAAATGGTGAGATAAATCATTTACCGTTAAATATTTAACAAGAAGTTTTAGATTTTGTTTTCGTTCAACGACTCACAGAAAATGTCTGATTTATAGCCTCTTCAAAACAGTTTACTTGTATATAGAGATACCTTTTATTTTTTTGTTTAAAAAACTGACCATAAAAACTTACACTAACCTTGAATATATACGGTGTGTTTAATATTTGATCTATCAAGCTGTGTATCGTTAATAGACTGACGGAAAATAAAAGTAAACATCCTAAGAGACGAAACCGATTTTTACTTGATTACAGTATTCGCATGCTAGATACTTGTAGATTTTATGGTAAAACCTCTCAACTTTTGTATCGTAGTATCGCTCACAACAGTGTATAGACTGTGTATTTTATAAGGTAACTTATACTGCAATAAGTTTCAGTAAGTTGAAACAGATCAGTACGATTAGGTGTCAAGTCATGGAGAGCCAAACTGGACCTTTTTGTTCCGTTAGAACTCTGAGCGCTATCGGACAGTCGGACTGCGAGATGCTGACGCGTCTTTTCAGAGAATTGTTACTTATGGCGCGACGGTGATACTTCGATGTTGGCAAAAGGTGTCAAATAAATTTTCCTATATGCATATACCGTATTCTGGACGGCCACAATACAGACATTCTTCATTATCGACGCATTGTGAGGGCTGCCGTGGGAGACAGAACGGCGTCCATATGAGATATCCAAGCTCATGCAGCTCCAAAAATGTAAACAGAACCTGTCAGGAATCTTTTAGCAAGACCTTTACTCAAGCCACAAAATGGTTTTTCATAGTTCTTGTACTGTTGTGAGTGTGGCATCGCGTCTTTTGAAAGAAGGTCTCTTATGTTCGGCGAAAAAAGTAAGTTCTACCTTCATGCAACTGATAATTATTTACGTATGTAACATAGGCACAGCGTGCGAAACCTTTTTGTACGTATATGTGCACGACGAACAGATCGAAAACCAACATCAGGTTACTACTGCGTACTATAAGTTCTAATTCTCGTTAACCTTTGCTGTTTGTGGAAGAGATGCCATCTATGTCAATAAGACATTCAATGTGTTTTCCAGTAGAATAATACACTCCCATATGATACATAATATGCTCTGAAAGATATTCGACAAATTGATTGATCTCCAGACCTGTTCGATATTTTATTTTCCTGGCTATCTTTCCGTTGTTTTATTTGTAGTTTCTTTAATTTTCTTAGCAATATTTGCTTTTTCGTGTAACGTCGGCCATTTTGGTTTAAATCGAGAGACTTGTTATTTATACGTTTTTCGATCCATGTCGTATTTTTCCCTATTTTTGCTGTTGTAATTTTAAAAAAAGACCTTTTTTATACGCTTATATATTACGTTTTTCGTTTCTTTTTTTCGTCTTTTTTTGTATTAGATTATTTTGCATTTTATAGCATTTAAGTAAAAACTTTTTGAACGTCGAATTGTTTTTTGATTTGAACCAAGTTTTTTTTTGTCTTTTTTTTTAATTATATCTTGTTAATTTTAATTCTTTCCTTATTTTGAAGAAGGAATTTTGTGTTTTGATTATCGTGTCTATTTTTTTCTGTATTTCTCTTTTCTCCTCTTTTAAAACTTTATTTCATTTCTAAAAAAAAATAAATAAATAAAAGACGACAACGTAGCGGTCGAGGAGACACTCTTGCTGGAAGTCCCCTCCGTAATGTATAAGCAGTATTACTGAGTTCCTGGATGTTGTACTGCAATGACCCAGCTACCTAAGTCACTGCATCGTAGAAGATAGAAATATTGCCCCACAGGATGATATTCAACAACTGCATGATTATGTGCCCGCAAGAAAACATGTTTGTTTCGATGCCCAAAGGTAGGTATACAAAGTAATATTCTTGTAGAACTTATTTTCGATTTTTGAGCTGCACGTAAATGTGTATTTACGGCAATTCATCTATATTAATTGTACGTTTATTTGGAGTAAAATGAAATACATAGGTACTTCAATTTATTTAATTTTAACTTCATGGAAGATATTATTTTCAAAGCAGATACTGCTAAAATCAGCTGAGAGCACCTGTTCTCGTTCGATCACTATTCGATCTAGCAGTGACGAGTTGTTCAGGACTTAGATTAAGGATCGCTTACTGTAAGTAGCCTCTTATAATCTGAAATATGTTTCAGCTTTAAATAATCTACAAAGGCTTGATAAGAAGCACAAGCAAATCGGTCCCTCAATAAATTAAATGTATTTAAATAAATGCCACGTTCAGGATTTTATACTCTATGAATTTTGTAAATATGGTGCTTGAAAAAAAGAAAACGTAGAATATTTGTGCTGTGGAGAAAACTGTCGTTCAAACATTTGTAGCTAGGATAGTCATTGTTATACCCAAGGAGTTGAATCATTTACATATTCTCCGTATTCCATTTGTAAGAAAGAAGTTACACTTAGTATTTTCCTGAGAACTGCTACTTTATGAAACAAACTCCCGCGTGGAAACTTTCCTGGACACTACTAATCCTAACCTTTTCATGTCAAGGATCAGTCATGACCTTATCTTCGTAGTCTTTTTTTTTTTTGTAGCACTCCACACATTCATATCACATCACATTCAGCAAGCCTCTACCTTGAGCGGCTCTCGAGACTTGTTAAGTTTAGTATGAAAAATAATGGCGTAAATGTCTTAGCAAATTTAAAATAAAGAGTAGTGATCATTCTGGAAGATCGACCAGTTTGAGGAGCAAACGTTTGAACGCGTTTACTGATGTCGACCCACGTTAGCGTATCAAAAGCCGTGAAAATTTACAGTGTAGAACATGCGAGTATCTCAAAGAAATCAAAAAGAGAATTCTCTCATGAATTCTTATCCGAGAATCAAGGGCAATATTTAACCATTTGAAACATCTTGCTGGCCAGGAAATTCCTATTCTTTACAAGCCACTTGGATGATAAAAACCTGGCCACTGTATGTTAACATCAAATGCCAAATCATTAGTTATCTATAGAAATCCGATATCAACAATGTAAACAAGGTTTTCATCACAGGTTTGGCTACACATCTATTGTTCATTATGAGTTACTGGATCCTGTAAAAAATCTATGACTGCAAGGATTTTTTTTTATTATCAACAGGTGTAGCACTTATACAGCGTGTATCGCCCCAGAAAGTATGTGACTGTATCTTTACAAGAGTCACTCCATAACAAAAAAAAAATAGCCATCAAATATGGACTAGATTTACCCAATCCTCATTTCTAGCCCTGAATGCAAAAGCGTTGGGTACATTATTTATATTATTCGGACTATTGTCCTAATATTTGTCGCCATATTTATTATAACGTTTTGGCCGCTGTACGCTCCGGCCTTCTTCAGGAGGTTGGGACGTCGAACTGAACCCTTTATTTCGCTCGCTGGGGTAGACTATTTCAAGTTCCACGTGCCATGTATAATGGATGTTAGTTATCAGTTATCTCCTGTTAATTTCCCTCTGCAAGTTCTCCACTACCTTAACCAGGTATTGAACTCACACTCTTTGGGTCCTGTCATTGGATCTAACTAACGCCTTTATCCACTGTGCCATGAGAACATATATAGAAAATATAGACAGATACAAAAGCGTTGTGGCTTGAATTATTTCCCGTCCATTTCCCCACAAACGGAGCCCCTCACCACATTATCGCTATTACCTTGGTAGATAATCAAGGGAGGGAAAATTCTTGATTTCACCAGTGCAGACCTTCGTAGCTAGACCTCACCATGCCACGTACACAAGTGTCGAATCGTCCTCATTTCCATCTCATTCCATTCCACTGGTAAGAAAGAAGTTACATCCAGGCAGGTCTTCCCCAGAACTGTGACAATATGGAACAGATTACTAAAAAGGATTATTTCCAGATCTTCAAGTCTAGGATTCCATGTATCTGTTCGGCATATTTTCATATGCACCTCTTATGAAAACGACTCGTTTGAGATGCCTCTGATTTGCGTGGCTCTTGGGTGAACAATAATATAAAAAGGAATAATTAATTGTGAATATTTAATTTAAATAGCAGGAGTGACTTGGTTCTTTAGCCTTGGTTGTCTACCACAAAAAGAAATGGCAACTTACAAATCTCCCTACGTACCTCTAAGTCCCTCCTTGCACTACTCATTTGATAAGCCTTTGATTTGAGTGGCTCTAGGGTGAACAATAGTATAAAAAAGAATAATTAATTGTGAATATTTAATTTAAATAGCAGGACAGAGTTGGTTCTCTAGCCTTGGTTGTCAACCAGTCTACCACAAAAAGAAATGGCAATATACAAATCTTCCTACGTACCTCTAAGTCCCTCCTTGTACGACTTGTTTGATAAGCCTCTGATTTGAGTGGCTCTTGGGTGAACAATAATATAAAAAGAATAATTGTGAATATTTAATTTAAATAGCAGGACAGACTGGATTCTTTAGCCTTGGTTGTCAACCAGTCTACTGCAGAAAGAAATGGCAACCTAATGCGGGAACAAAGTCTTCTGCTTCCTTAGTCATGTATCAAAAACACATGATCGTCCAAGCGTGTATCACATGTGGCACTTAATTGATTGATGGTGTCTATTTCTTTATTAGTTTATTTTAATTCCCATGTCTGTGAACAAAAGGGAGTCGGTCGGCTTCATCACGGTCGGCCAGTTTAAACATTGTTGAAATAACGCATAAATAGATTTTGAAAAAAAATATAATTAAAATGTAGGATTTGAAAGTGTGGCAAGAACTGTAGTCATTAATTTGGTAACTTTGGCTCGAGGCCATAACTGAATATTTTCCTCACAAACCCAAAATCGATCACCACATCGATGACCCTTATTCGCATGAACTTAACGTCTTCGACGAACTTCTGTTCACACCACGCGAGATAATAGTACCGTCCTGTTTGATCAAAATTCATTCCTTTTGGTGGTAAACTGGAATGAATTAACCAGGGGTGCCTGCCTGGGCGATGATATATGGAAGCCCTGCGCTGCCTAGACCTCATGTACACACTCTCGGCCATACTGACAAGATCCAAAGTAATACAAGACATTATCTTTGGGACAAGCTTAGCTGCAGAAGTTGCTGGAAGTTTGTGAGTGTTAACAGCCAACTGCCTTTGCGTTTCTATTTCAAATGTTCTCAGTGGATTTATTTCCATAGCCTTGTCTGCAAAAACATTATATATAGTATTGATAAAAAAAAATCTTATTACAATTTCTTTTAATGTAAAACAAGTCAAAAATGCATGCTCAAAAAAGTTCTTAAAATGTAAAAGAAAAGAACAATTCATACTATTTTCATAAATAGAACTTTTACCCCCAAATATAATGACACATTTACGACGGTCTTTTTCATATTTGTTGGATATCTGTCTATATGTCTGAGGTGAGGTATTATGATTACTTGCATTAATTACGTTATTCAGACTCCTACCTCATCTTTATTGCCATATTCTCAGCGTTTCGGCCTCTATATCTCTGAGATGAAGTATTGTGATTACTAGCATTAATTACGTTATTCGGACTGCTACCCTCATCTTTATTGCCATATTCACAAAGTTTCGGCCTCTATATCCCTGAGATGAGGTATTATGATTACTTGCATTATTTACATTATTCGAACTGTTTAATTACCTTCTTTGCCATATTCAAAAACGTTTCAGCCGTTGTACGCTCCGGCCTTCTTCGGGTGATTGGAATTTCAATACGAACCCTGTATTTCGTCGAACGGGCCAGACTGTTCTAGTTCCACGTGCCATGCCTCTTCCGGATGTCTTATTCGTTTCCCGTTAAGTCATCTTTCCAACTTTTCATTGACCACTGCTGTGGCCTGTATTGAACTCACAACTCTTTTGTGTCTAGTCACTGGATCTAACCAACGTCTTTATCCACTGGCCCATGTGTCCTTGAGAATTCCAAAAATCTGAAGAAGGCCGGAGCGTACAACGAATGAAAACTTATAATATGGAAACCATTAATACAGAGAGCTAGAGAAAGACAACAAAAACAGATGAGGGGAAAATTGAAAATTGTAATATGAGCTCGGTTAAAAAAAACGGTTGCGGAGACATTGTTGGAGATATAATTTCCAAAGATTCCCTCATTATTGTCGCGTGGATAAAAGCGTTGGTTGATTGATCCAAAATGTACCTTAACGAAAAGAGTTTTGCGTTCAATCCCTGGCCTCAGCGGAAAGAACAAATGAGAGTTATCAAGGCGAATTATCTAAAACTGACGTATCCGAAAAGTCATTAGAACAGTCTACTACTTAAATAAAGGGTTCAGTCTGAAATTCTAGGCAGGAGCGTACAACGGCCGAAACCTTGTGAATATGCCATTACAATACCTCATCTCAGAAACTTAGACAGAAGTTGAATATGAATATGACAATAAAGATGAGGACAACAGTTGGAAGAATGTAAATAGTGTAAATAGTTACAACTAGCAGCATGACCAGGCGTTGCCCGGCTTGATTCAAAAATCGTACGACTCATACAGCAATCACTATCACTTGACTTAAAATATTTTTGCCCTTCCTTGCCTTTAAAGGAGTGCCCTTTGCCGTGCTGATGTTGCTACATGCCTTACTTCTTGCCCATCACACACTGAGCATTTTTTCTAAGCTTTATACTAAACATTAAATGTTACAAAAAAAAGAACTAAACAAAATGAACACAAAACGATCAGCTTTAAAAAAGGACTCGTAACTGGAAAAACCGAATGAAAAAAGAATGTTAACAACATATACTTTTTTTTCACACCCAACCCAGTTCTGTGGAATCAGAATCAACGTTGAGTTTAAGCAAGCGAACGAGCCAATTGGAGTAAAGTGTCATGCAGATTTTAATTTTTCCCACTTGTGACGAATGCAGCTATAGATTTTTTTGCATGCTATCATACTAGTTAACATTCGTGTCAGTTAACTGTTGGCTCTCACGCTGACCAATAGAATCTTCCTGGATATTCGTGGCAGCCAGCTATAGGCTCTCACTCTGGCCAGTACAAAATGGCCGCAAACTACATGAAAACTGTCATAGAAGCATGAAAAAAGTCGATTATTTCCACTGCCGATGGAAGTTGGGAAATGCAACGTCGGTCTTGGCCTTCCCGCTATATTGGAGCATGTGCCTGTAAATTTTGGTGCAAATCCGTCGAAAATTGCGCCCGTGCATGCACACACATCCTGCCTTTTATAGATAGAGATATCTCATCTCAGAAAAAAGACGATGCTGAATATGACAAAGATGAGGACAACAGTCGGAACAATGTAAAAAGTGTAAATAATTACAATTCCACCCCGCAGAAATATAGACAGAAAAAAAGAACAAGGAGTAGATAGATGTATTCAGTGTATGATGAATTTTATCAAGTTTCCGTGAAATGGTTCAAGTGACATGCAAACAAGAGTCACGAGTTTCGAAAATTCTTATAATTCCTTCTCTGGTTCACTTTCGTTCGCTTTTTCTTAATTGATATCAGCTCCATATCATCATTACTTAAACAAAAGATAACGTCATTTTAATTGTGAAATAAAATATAAAAAACATCTGAAAATAAATATCTTGTTTTTAATCATTTTACCAATTAAATTAAAAAACAGACCCTTTGAACCTGCCTTTTAACGCGTTCACTAGAATATGGCTTCGTTAATGAGCGAAAGGATCCCAGCTCGTCTCTCTTTTGGACTGACAACGTTTTGCTGTCATGATGAGTGGCGAACAATCTCGAAAACACATCGATATGCGGATCCTAATAAGGTAGCGAAAATATCATAAAACTTACCACTACAGTTACCCCTCGTTTAACGAATGACCAGTTTAACTTACTACTACAGCTACTCCTCGTTTAACGAATGACCATTTTAACTTACCACTACAGTTACTCCTCGTTTAAAGGATGACCAGTTTAACTTAACACTACAGTTACTCCTCGTTTAACGAATGACCAGTTTAACTTACTACTACAGCTACTCCTCGTTTAACGAATGACCATTTTAACTTACCACTACAGTTACTCCGCGTTTAAAGGATGACCAGTTTAACTTACCACTACAGATACTCCTCGTTTATCGAATGACCAGTTTAACTTACTACTACAGTTACTCCTCGTTTAACGAATGACCAGTTTAATTTACCACTACAGCTACTCCTCGTTTAACGAATGACCAGTTTAACTTACCACTACAGCTACCTCCCGTTTACCGAATAACCTGTTTAACTTACCAGTACATCTACTCCTCGTTTAACGAATGACCAGTTTAACTTACCACTACAGCTACTCCTCGTTTAACGAATGACCAGTTTAACTTACCACTACAGCTACCCCCCGTTTACCGAATGACCTGTTTAACTTACCACTACAGATACTCCTCGTTTAACGAATGACCAGTTTAACTTACTACTACAGCTACTCGTTTAACGAATGACCAGTTTAATTTACCACTACAGCTACTCCTCGTTTAGCGAATGACCAGTTTAACTTACCACTACAGCTACCTCCCGTTTACCGAATGACCTGTTTAACTTACCAGTACAGCTACTCCTCGTTTAACGAATGACCAGTTTAACTTACCAATACAGCTACTCCTCGTTTAACGAATGACCAGTTTAACTTACCACTACAGCTACCCCCCGTTTACCGAATGACCTGTTTACCACTACAGATACTCCTCGTTTAACGAATGACGTGTTTAAGAACTCCGTCCTATGACCAGTTACAAAATCATACATATAAAGCATAAAATCCAACCGATCGAAATTGTACTTTTTCCGCAAACTTAGACTAGAGATTTCGCTTGATTCAAAACGAATAAAAATAAGTAAAAACTAATAAAGTAAATTAAATGTTAATTAAAAATTTACTTGCATATGATTAAACGATGCAACCCAAAGTAATTTGAACGATACACAGTTGATTTTCAAAATTTTCATTACGTTTACAGCTTAGTACCGAGTGGTGCCACGTGTCACGTGTACGAATGGTTAGAACGTCCGCTTCTTGATTGGCAGGGCCCGGTTCATCAGGTTCAATTTGTCAAGAAGGTGATTTTTTTTTATGTTATCGGTATGGAGGTGTTCTCAGCTTGCTGAGCGTTTGGTTTATTTTATTTTACGGCATATCATCCTCAATGGGTTATTTAACCCTTTGACCTCTGCGTTCCTAAACAATTTTCAATCCTTCTGTTTGAGCTCCTGAGTCAAAATTCGCAAATAATTGGTATGTAATGTTTCACGGTAGATATAAAAATAGTTACAAGTGTTTACCCATCGTTCAACCGGTGGCTGAGCATTAAGTCATTTTTCTCTACCACTGTTCAATCGGTGGCTGGGCATTAAGTCATTTTTCTCTACCTCTGTTCAACCGGTGGCTAGATATTAAGTCATTTTTCTCTACCTCTGTTCAACCGGTGGCTGGGCATTAAGTCATTTTTCTCTACCTCTGTTCAACCGGTGGCAGGGCATTAAGTCATTTTTCTCTACCTCTGTTCAACCGGTGGCTGGGCATTAAGTCATTTTTCTGTACCACTGTTCAACCGGTGGCTGGGCATTAAGTCATTTTTCTCTACCTCTGTTCAACCGGCGGCTGGACATTAAGTCATTTTTCTCTACCTCTGTTCAGCCGGTGGCTGGGCATTAAGTCATTTTTCTCTACCTCTGTTCAACCGGTGGCTGGGCATTAAGTCATTTTTCTCTACCTCTGTTCAACCGGTGGCTGGGCATTAAGTCATTTTTCTCTACCTCTGTTCAACCGGTGGCTGGGCATTAAGTCATTTTTCTCTACCTCTGTTCAACCGGTGGCTGGGCATTAAGTCATTTTTCTCTACCTCTGTTCAACCGGTGGCTGGGCATTAAGTCATTTTTCTCTACCTCTGTTCAACCGGTGTCTGGGCATTAAGTCATTTTTCTCTACCACCGTTCAACCGGCGGCTGAGCATTAAGTTAATTTTCCCTACCACCGTTCAATCGGTGCCTGGCGTAATGTTTTTTTCATCTACCACCGGTAAAGCGATGGTCAGCGTTCAAAGGTTTAATGGCGACAATATGCTCTATAGTATACCCTCCAGAATTGCTGAGGCAATTAGAGCTCCGTACAGAAACGCCACCATTGTATTACCTGATAACGAAACTGATTCCTTTGAAGTTAAAGCAGGCGTCCCTACAAGGCTGACACCTTTGTTTCTTTTTTGTCTATAGTTATTCTGGACTATGTCCTGCTTATTTTTCTCGACAACATGGAGGAAAATGGACTCCTTTTCAAACTCCGCCAGAGCAATCGCTACCCTCCATAATACCTGACTTTGATTTTCCCGATGATCTTGCATTAATTTCTCAATGTATCAAGGATGCAGAATCCTTACTGCAATCACTCGAGGAAGCGGCGAACAAGTTAGGTCCCTATTGCAACGAGAGTAAAACATAATATATCACAACCTCCCCTAAACCATCCGAGATGAAATCGCCTAATAATACACCCATAAATAAGACTTGAGGACTTCAAATATCTTGGATCTCATATCATAGATTGCCAAAAGGACTTCAACATCCGCATGGGCTGCGTTTAAGAAACTTGACAAGATTTGGCGCTCGAACCTTCCATCTTCCTTAAAAGTCCAAACTTTTCGGACACTGATTGAACCAGCCCTACTGCATGGATCAGAAACTTGGACATTATCTGTTCGTCTTGAAAGACGACTGGATGGAACATATACAAATGTACTTAGAAAATTCAAGAACACCAGTTGGAGATCCTATACAACGCTTAATACAATTTACGGAGAAATGAGACCAATCTCTTTTACGCTCAAGCAGTTTGCCAGCCATTGCCACAAAGCGGACATGGGTATCGTCTCATCCTTACTCTTATGGCATGTGGAAGTGTCTTTCCCAGACAGCATAGCTAGGGACTCGGGATTGGGCATCGGGGATCCAGAGCCAGCAATACAGGACCGAACAGTTTGGTAAGGGATTGTGAATAGAGTTCCAACCAACCATAGGAAGGTCGAAGGATGAAGATGATGAATGCCGACAAGATTTTTTGGACAAGTTCGTATTCGCAGGATATGTATTCGTTGAGAGAAATCAGTTTGTAGATAAGGTTTCATTGATGTATTTTTGTAAAGAGGTTTCTTGTCGAGAATCTGTCTTTTCAAAAACGTGTTACTGGTAATGTATTTCTAATGCTCTGCTTGGCAGTATTTTTACTATGACAATCTATTTTTATACTTTCATAGATTTTTGACCCCAGCCGAAGAGTTAATTGTTCTAGCACGACAAGCTTGCTTACAATTTCATCACGTCGAGGTGCCTATATATTGATTTTCTCAGCGTAGCGTAGATGTGGAACAGCAGCAAAAGTATAGGCCACCCAGGGAGGATCAAAGTCGCAATTCAGTCGTAACTGTTTTAGCAAGAAAAGCTTGCTAACCATTACACCACACCGAGGTGCCCGCTGCTCACCGAAGTTGAGAGACACAAATCAATTTCGAGTTTGAACTAAAAGCCAGGTAAAACTTCTCGTTTAGCGACCACAGATTTGGGACATAATCCGGTCGTTAATCGAGGGGTGGCAGTATTTATATTATTTACACTCAAACTAACGTTAAACCTATTAGATTAAAGAAATCGTTAGTGAATTTGGTGGCATCGTAATACTGGGCTTAATTCCTGAATCGGATTATACAGATATATTTAGGAACGGTAGCGAGTCGGATTGAGGAATCGGAGAGCCGAGTTCGAATTTCGAATGCATTACATTCACTTACGTGCTAATACCCTTGGGAAAGGTATGAATCCTCCTCTTCTCTATCCACCTGTGGGTAAATAGCAGGACAAATCGGGTTCTATAGCCTTGAATGGCATCTGGTCTACCGAGAAAAAAATGGCAACCTACAACGGGAAAATATCTGCCACGTCTGTCATGTATCGAAACATATACGATCTCCTAAGCGTGTATTACACATGACTGATTAGTAATATATAAGCAGCAGTAAAACGACACCAAACAAAATGTCTCTATATATGAAAAGCAGAATGAAAACAACCTACTTCCGTCGATTGAATAAAGTGTTAACTACGACATTTCCTTAAAAGTACCCGGATCAAGACAAACTTAAATGTCGTACAACGCAACAGCAGGAATATCGTCATGAAGAAAAAGAATATGACATTAGTCCAATTGCAAATAATGTAAATAATGATAATTCTTTGTCCGTAAAAATCAGGCCGAAAAAAGAAAGGAAACATTCCAGAAACACATTCAGAAAAAAAAAGCAAAGTCCTTCACCCGCGTCCTGGATAAGATGATTAATTACGTCCAACAAGAAATCTATGGAACCACCTCTTAATTGCTGCTGTTTCCAGGTCCACCTTTCCATCAACAAGGTCACTGATAAGGAGATTGGAAGTTGTGAGAAGCGTGGAAGCATCTCTCAATTGCTGCTGTTCCCAGATCAAATTTCCACTAGCAAAGTCACTGATCAGGAAATTGGAGATTTTGAGAAGCGTGGAACCACCACTCAATTGCTGCTCTTCCCAGGACCACCTTTCCACCTGAAAGTCACTGATCATGAGATTGGATGTTTTGAGCAGCGTGAAACTATCTCTTAATTGCTGCTGTTCCCTGATCTTGGGTTGTAGCACCTTTTAGGGTCCTTTTTATGGGCAAATAATTACCCATCCCCCCCCAAAAAAAAAACTGGCGTAAAAATACTATGAAAATGTAATACTTTGTAAAAAAATTGCTACCATGAATACATTTTTAAAGGGAAAAATTCTTACCAGCAATATATTATTACCTGTAATACACCTGAAAAAAATATTACTACCAGTACATTTTTGAAAAAATTATTTCTAACAATACATTTTTGAAAAAATTATTTCTAACAATACATTTTTGAAAAAAAGAATTACCACCTATACATTTGTGGAAAAAAAATATTAATAGATTTTTAAATGAAAAAATAATACCAGCAATACATCTTTGGAAAAATTACATTACCAGCTATATATTTTTGGGGAAAATATTACCAGAAATCTTGATATGCCGTAAAACAAACCAAACCGAACATATTTTCAAAAAGCTCTCACCTTTACAGCGTATAAGACACGTATTTTCCGAAAAGGATGGCTGAAATAATTGCCAGCATCTTATATGCGAACTTTAGGTTAATTTTATCCTAAACGCTTCCTACCGAATTCTGTTATTTTACCTTAGACAGTCACTTCTATCAAGTCCAAATCCATAAACAAGCAACAATATTATTATTATTATTATTATATTTTACTTTATATAATGCGCACTTTTATAGGAAGATTTCTTAAAATCACCTGCGACGTACATGAGAAGTTGATGTCTACCTGAAACTAGTTTTATCCCCTAAAGCTAAATACCGTAGGCTAGAATTTAACGTTAGACAGTCACCTAAACTACAGGTTGACCTCATCATATATATACATACTTATATATATATATATATATATATATATATATATATATATATATATATATATATATATATATATATATATAATTCTCACTTTTATAGGAAAATTTCTTAAAATCTTCTGTGACGTATATCAGAAGTTGAGGTCTACCTGAGACTAATTCTATTCCCTAACGATAAATACCGTAGGCTAGAATTTAACTTTAGACAGTCACCTAAACTACAGGTTGAACTCATCAAAAAAATAAAAAATAAAAAAATAAATAGATAAAAACAAAAAAAAAAATATAGAAAATTTTCTACAGTTGATTTAATTGTTACTATTTTTGTTACAGTTATTTGAAATAAAAGGAAGTATAGAAATTTACTTGCTTAAAACAGAACAAAAATACAAATGTTAGATGTGGTGTTCAAACTAAAGAACTTTGACAAAATTTCTTGGCATTTTTTCAGTCCCCAAGTTGGATGTTCTTTCTTAAAGAGAACTATCACCTCGCGTTCAAAATTTTATCCTCCTGAAACCAAAAAATAGTTTTAAAAATTTGTATGTTACTTATTTTTTTTAGTTCATTAATATAGTAAAATATATAGTTTATATTTTTTTATGTTAGTTAATTTTTTCATCATATAGCAAATCTAAAATTTCCTGTTTTTTGTGGTGAAACCTGTAGTACAACTTCATAATACTATTTTCCTCTTCTTCTCCTTTTTCTTCTTCTTCTTCTTCTTCTTCTTCTTCTTGTTTTTCTTTGTTCTTGTTCTTGTTCTTGTTCTTCTTCTTCTTCTTCTTCTTATTATTATTATTATTATTAGTAGTAGTAGTAGTAGTAGCATTGTCTTATTTCCTCTGGTTTCTGAGGTATGCTCATTTTTTCCGGGTGCCGACAAGGGACCAAGATCAGAAATGGCATCATGACTTTTTCCACTGTGCAGTTTTGAAGAAAAAAAAATCACACATTTTACATAGATAAAGTCCTTTGTAAGTTGTGGACTGTACTTCTGGATTATTATTATTATTATTATTATTTCCAGTTTTCATGGTCTGCTGTTTGATACAATCCTTTACAAAAGCTTTTAACTGAAACCTGAGGTAAAACAACGTATTTTTTTATTCATTATTAATATAATATCGAATATGAGGTCGAGCAAAAAAAAATTGCTCGTTATATTTAAATTGGTTTTTATTCCCTCTGCAAAATTGACATTATTTTCAGGTCAAAAACCTATTATTATTATTGTTGTTGTTGTTGTTATTGTTATCATGCTCGACCGCTTGATCTCTGAAGTTAAATACATGAATGTCTGCATGACGCACTCTTTACACGATTCAGGCCACAATAAGCGTTGAATATTTGCTCTTGTTTTAGAAAACAATATTCATTGTGACTTATATATTCAAAAAAGATGCTAATATGGCGGACGATAATTTGAAACATCAAAGATTGAACGGGAAAACGTATTCCTGAAGAGATGTGTCTTTTACGAAAACAACCATTGTGTTAATGTTATACGGCTGTTTGTTTTTTGGGGTTTTTTTTTGTCAGAAGCATGATATATTCATGTTGCTTAATAACGTTAGGACAATACTCCGTAAAGGCGAATGGCAATAACACTCAAGACGTTGGATAATATTGAATGTCTACAACAAAGCCTGTATCTTCCGGCATTTATTTGGCATACTGCTTAATATCGACTGGCTTACATTCGACAAACATTGTCTCGCCTAAACTCATCCACAAAACTTAAATATTTTATTTTGATTTATTAATAATACTATGTTTAATGTGCAATGACTAGTCAGTCAGTTATGTATCATATTTTCAATACATGACTGACGAGGCAGATTTTTTCCCGCAGTAGGTTGCCATTTCTTTCTGCCATCTAAGCTTTAGAACTCCTGCTATTTTCCAATATCTGGTGGAAGAAGAGGGTTTCCAAGGGTATTAGTACGTAAGTGAATGTAATGGATTCAACTGGAATTCGAACTCGGCTCTCCGATTCCTCAATTCGAGCCGCTATCCATTAATCCACCATGCCTCCTCACTCAGTTATGTGTCATGCGTAATACACGCTTAGGCGATCATGTATCTTTCGATACATGTCTGACTAGGCAGATTTTTTCGCTGCCATTTCTTTCTGCGACAGACCAGTTGCCATCCAAGGCTATAGAACCCGGTCTGTCCTGATATTTGCCCATAGCTGGGGAAGGAGAAGAAGAGGATTCATACCTTTCCCAAGGGTATTAGCACGTAAGTGAATGTAATGGATTCGACTGGAATTCGAACTCGGCTCTCTGACCCGGGGTGGTAGCACCTATTAGGGTCCCAGCTATGGGCAGATAGTTAACCCCGAAACTGAGTTAAAAATGGATGTTAATACCAGGATTAAAAAAAAACATTATTATCAGCAATGAATTTTTGAAGAAAAAAAAATATTACCAGCAACACATTTTTTAAAAAAATATTACTATCAATACGTTTTTGAAAAAATATTACCAGCAATACATTTTTGAGGAAAATAGAATTTTGACAAAACAAAATATTACCAGCAAATTGTCGGCGTTAAATAACCCATTGAGGTTGATATGTAGAACACAACAAACCAAACTCTCATTGTGAACATTTTGAGTGGCAAGTTCATTCAACTTTTTATGAGCTCAGATAAAAAAAAAAACAACATTTCGTTAGTAAAAACTTTAATCCAGTTAAAGGGACATACCATTGTTGTTATAAATCCGTTTCGTGTTCCTTCTTATTGCTTCCTTTGTTGCCTTTGCGTTTACTTACACATTCATAAAGTTAAAAAAAATGTATGGGTTGATTTAGGCCGTCAATACTGTTATAGTTCTCTATCTTTACGGCCTAATTTCTCTGAATCTCTCTGAACAGACGTGAATTCTTAAGAAAGAGAGTATCTAGATTCCCCGTTACCTTCCAATAGATACCACCCAAATTTAAAAGGTATAGTCTATCCTGTTGTATAATAATCAGAACTTCGGACGAATGCGCCTGCAATGTTATTGGTTCTGACCTGGCATCTTGGCTTCCGTCATTTTCCCATCACCGTAATGTAGTTTACCCGTGTCTTTTCTACAAAGATTTTCATGGTAATTGTTCTGATGAACGTTCCTCTACGGTACTTAGACGTTATGAATTTAAGCGCAATACTTGATTGGCTGTATGTTCGCATTTACAGTTGAAACAACTAGATGTAAAGCGTAAGTTCTATGCTATCAGTTTCTTTTGCAATTCTCACTTGTGGAACTCTATACCAGCCTCTTGCTTCCCAGTGAAGAATTTATATGCAACGTCAATCGTTATCTTCTGTCATCTTAATTCTTGTTCTTTTATTGTCTTCTCTCTTTAATAGTGTTTTTTTCTCATATTCTCTAACACTCTGTAACCCCTTGTGTCCCAGTGGCTTTATTGCCTTTGATCTTCAAAAATTTAAATGCAATCTCCATCGTTATCTTCTATCTTCTTAATTCTTGTTCTTTTATTGTTCTCTCTCCTTAATAATAGTTTTTTTCTCATATTCTCAAATACTCAGTAACCCCTTGTGTCTTCGTGGCTTTATTGCCTTGTTTAGGTGAAATAATTAAAAAAAAAGAAAAACAAGGAAAATAGTTTGAGCAAAGTAAAAATACAAATGAATTTGAAAGAATGGTCAGAATAAGTTCATTTAGACATTCTTGATAAAATCCAATGAAAAATCTACAATTTTACTGGTCCTGACCTTGCATCTCGGCTTCAGTTAGTGTTTTTTGTTTGTTTTTTTATTTTTTATTTTTTTTTTTTTTTTTTTATGATAACAGTTTCTTCTACCACTACGTTTTATTGCTTGGGGTTAAATGAATCAAAAATATTTTCGTATTGGATCGTTTTGTATTTATCCTTCTTTCTTTAAAATGAATTCCTACAAAACGACTCGTGATATATTTTTTGTCCGAATCCAACGGAACAAATGAAGATCTAACAAGAAAGGAAGTATTTAATGAACGATCTGAATTTCGACATCATAAACTGGACAATTAATTAAACGACAGCAAAGATGCGCACTGTGGTATTTTTTGGTGGGTGAGAATCTTGGATAGGAACATGAACTTAAGTTTTTTGGTTTTTTTTTTTTTAAATAAAACACCCCAAGCAAGGCGCGAGTGCCACTATCACACAAGGGGTTACAGAGAATGAGAGCAAGAGTAAAGAGGGGTTTTGAGAAAAGGATAAAGAGAAGGATCAAGATCAAGGCATCAGAAGATGTCGATTGACATTACATTTGAATATTTGAAGATTATAGATATCAGAGAAGCAAGTAAGAGGAAGGGAGTTTCACTGTCGGGAAGTGCAAGAGAAGAAGCTGCTGGAGTAGAAGGAGCGGTTACATTAACTGTTTCAACAGTGAAAGTGTGAGACCGAGATGCCAACCTAGTAGCACGCTTAAATTCCATGCAATTTGGGAAACAGTGAAAGTAGCTCATCGGAGCAGTTGCTATGAAAGTACTGGTAGAAAAGACAGAGGGAAAATAAGAAGTATTGAATACAAGAAAAATAAATTTCGTTTTGCGTTGGCTGACGTATATTCATTCATCCCTACCGCGATGTATTTCACTAACAAGATCTATCTAACTGCACTTTGTAGATCAAAAAATAAATAAATAAATAAAATAAAATAAAAAAGCTGTATGATCGGCCATTTCTACATCTGCAGGTCCCTATTATTATTGTGTTGCCGTATGAAAGCAGTACAATCTGGGGATATCGTGTGGTATTTCTGGGGTACCTTTATGTACTGACAACAATGCTGAAGCCTTGAAACCATGTCTGACCGCCAAGATCATTGACCGGTAAAAGGTTGTGTTGGGAATGATTTTACCACCATCCGTCATCATATGGATGTGTTGTCATATGTGAATGCGTTGACACTAAGATATGTTGATTCACTTCTGTACGTATGAGATACACAAGTACACATAGACCTGACACGCTAGATATATAATTAAAGACTCTCTACATTGGCACTTATAGCTGATTATATGTCTCTATATAGTCACACATCTACTCACGTGTCAGACATTTCAGATCATGATACACGCCGTATGGGGGAAAATTGAAAGAGAAAAAAAATGAGAAAAAAGTACACAAAAGGCGGGAAAAAAAGTTTAAGCGTATATTTTTAACGAAAGGAAAGAAAATCGAAATATTTTGAATCTGATCGAAGCATTGTCTAGAGTGAAATGGCTTCCTCACCTTTATATCTACTTATACATTCGTTTTAAGCAATTTGTTCTTTTACATTCCGTTAATGTGTTTGTATGTGTGTGTGTGTTGTTGGGAGGGGGTGAACTGTTGTAGTGGTTAGCAAGCTTGTGACGCCACATCAATTACTACTGAGTAGTGAGTTCGATCCTTACTGTGTGTTCCATACTTTCGGCCTTGCATCTAAGCTACACTTGAGAAAATCCTTATAGAGCACTTCGACGTGGTGCACTGGTTAACGAGCTTGTTTCGCTAGATCAATTACAACTGAATAGTGAATTCAATTCTCACTGGGTGCCCCACATATTCAACCTTAGGGAACATCTAATCTACGCTTAGTAAATCATTATGGATGTGTGTATAATTGAGTTTATATATATATATATATATATATATATATATATATATATATATATATATATATTGATGCATGTTTCATTGAATAATATAGATTTTGTAGAAGTTGTGTCTATTTATTTTAAGTAAGTTCCTTTAATATTGTCTGATAAGCTTAAAAACATTATCATTGAAAGACGAAAGGAAACCACCATATTGATATATGTTTAAATCCGATCTAAGCTTTCGGCTTACATAAGCCATTATCAAAGATGCCAAATACATTTAAATATATTAAACAATACACATACAAAATAATAATGATAGTCTGTTTTTTGCAGGAAAATTTCAAAGCAACGACAAACTCGTGTATATGAGACGCGGAAGCAAAAATCGTATTGCAGTTCGTGACGTCACACATGAACACGCGAGAGTGAAAACGAGAAGTATTGGAAGACGTTGGTATAAACCAATGGTTTCAGTTATCAATTATAGACATTTATCCAATATATATATATATATATATATATATATATATATATATATATATATATATATATATATATACCAGGGTCATTCAATAAATAAGGTGAATTTTTCGCTATAAGGACATCTAATACAGATAGAAGCTTATTTTTTTTTATTTATCAACATAGTCTCCCAGCACTGTCACACACTTTTTCCATCTGTGCACAAGCTTCCGTATTCCCTCAGCGTAAAAATCTTTGGACTGATGTCTCAGCCAGTCGCTCACAACACTTTTGACTTCATCGTCACTTTTAAACTTCGTGCCTCTCGTGAACGCTTTCAAGGGACCAAACAGGTCAAAGTCTGAAGGGGCAAGGTCTGGGCTGTAAGGGGGGTGAGGGAGCAGTTCCCAGCCCTTTGATGGTCTGCATCGTTTGGGCTGCTGTGTGAGGCCTTGGGTTGTCAGGATGTAAGATGTCTCCTTCTGATTGATGACCCCTGCGTTTGTTCTTTATGTCTTTCTTGACCTGCCTCTGCAGTTCACAGTAGTTGGCACTGTTCACAGTGCTTCCTTTCTCAAGGAATGAAATGGTAATTGGGCCTTGCATATCTTAAAAAACGGTGAGCATCACCTTCCTCGCGCACCGCTGGGACTTGAATTTCTTCTTCGCTGGAGAGCGTACCTGCTTCCACTCCATGGACTGCCGTTTGGACTCAGGCTCATAGTGCCAAATCCATGTCTCGTCACATGTGACCACCTTCATCAGAAACTCATCACCATCCTTCTCATAGCGGGAGAGAAACTACTGGGACAACTCACCCCTCCTCTGTTTGTTGCTCTGCAGTAAACATCTTTGGCACCCACCGGCAGCTGACCTTCGAGTAGCCAAGGTCATCATGGACAATTTTGTGTGCTGTCCCAACAGATAAGCTCAAAGTCCTTGCAATGTCATCCACTGTCACCCCTCTGTCAGACTGAATGAGGTCATTGACTAATTCGATCACCTCAGGAGACCTCACTTCTCTCGGCCTCTCAGGCCTGTCTTCATCCTCAACACTGCTCCGTCCTTCTTTAAACAATTTAGCCCATTTGTAGACATTTTTTTGCTGAAACATGTGGCACCATACACAGTTGACATTCTCCTATGAATTTCAACTGGTTTGCACCCTTCAGCAACCAAAAACTTGATAACTGACCGCTGTTCAATCCTGGAGCATGCTTCTTGGTCGGCCATCTTTGTTAATCGCCAAAACTCTCAAAGTTTTTTTAATCTGCAAAAGAAATTAAATCCATGTGAAAAAGAAGTAAAACAAAAAAATAAATAAAAAAATTAAGCTTGTGTCTGTATTAGAAGTCCTAATACTGAAAAATTCTCGTATATGTGTGTGTGTTTGTGTGTGTGTATGTCTTTTTGTTTATGTGTGTACGTCACTGTTTGAGCGTATGTGCGTCTCTGTACGTATCAAAGATTTTGTGTGTATACGTCACTATTTGCGTGTTTCTGACTACGTATGTGTATGTGAGTTTGAGTGTGACTTTGTGTTTCTGTTTGTGTCTGTGTCTATGAGAGTGCGTATGTAGGTGTCCATGTGTGTATCTGTAAGCGTATATATGAATGTACTCATATTTTTATGTAAGCATACATGAATATGAATATATATATATATATACTGTATATATATATATATATATATATATATATATATATATATATATATATATATATATACAGTGTATCATAAATAGTACACCCTCACATTTTTCAAATATTTAAGTATATCTCTTCATGGGACAACACTGACAAAATGACACTTTGACACAATGAAAAGTAGCCTGTCTGCAGCATATATAACAGAGTTAATTTATTTTTCCCTCAAAATAACTCAAAATATAGCCATTAAAATCCCTGGCAACAAAAGTGAGTACACCCCTTAGGAAAAGTTGTCAATATTAACATACAACATGTCAACTGTCAATGTTTTGTGTGGCCACCATCATTATCCAAAACTGCCTTTACTCTCCTGGGCATGGAGTTTACCAGAGCTTCACAGGTAGTCACTGGAATGCTCTTCCACTCCTCAATGACAACGTCATGGAGCTGGCAGATATTTGAGACTCTGCGCACCTCCACCTTCTGCTTGAGGATGGCCCAAAGATGTTCTATTGGGTTCAAGTCTGGAGACATGCTTGGCCAGTCCATCACCTTTACCCTCAGCCTCTTCAGTAAAGCAGTGGTTGTCTTGGATGTGTGTTTGGGGTCATTGTCATGCTGGAACACTGCTCTGCGACCCAGTTTCTGGAGGGAGGGGATCATGCTCTGCTGCAGTATTTCATAGTACATGTTGGAGTTCATGTTTCCCTCAATGAAATGTAACTCTCCTATACCTGCAGCACTCATGCAGCCCCAGACCATGACATTCCCACCACCATGCTTGACTGTAGGCATGACACACTTATCTTTGTACTCCTCACCTGGTCGCCGCCACACATGCTTAAGGCCATCAGAACCAAACAAATTAAATTTCATCTCATCAGACCATAGAACATGGTTCCAGTAATCTATGGGTTTTGTTGACATGTCTTCAGCAAACTGTTTGCGGGCTTTCTTGTGTATTGCCTTCAGAAGAGGCTTCTTCCTGGGGTGACAGCCATGCACACCAATTTGATGTAGTGTGCGGCGTATGGTCTGAACACTAACAGGCTGAATCCCAATCTCTTTAATCTCTGCAGCAACGCTAACAGCACTCCTACGCCGATCTTTCAAAGAAAGCATTTGGATTTGACACTCAGCATGTGCGCTCAGCTTCTTTGGACAACCTACCCGAGGCCTGTTCTGAGTGGACCCAGCTCTTTTAAAATGCTGGATGATCTTAGCCACTGTGCTGCAGCTCAGTTTCAGGGTGTTGGCAATCTTCTTGTAGCCTTGACCATCTTTATGTAGTGCAACAATACGTTTTTTAAGATCCTCAGAGAGTTCTTTGCCATGTGGTGCCATGTTGGAACTTTCAGTGACCGGTAAGAGAGAGTGTTAGAGCTGCACTACAAATTTGAATATACCTGCCCCCCATGAACACATGAGCATAGTTACACTAATGAGTCACATGACATTTTGGAGGGAAAATGAAAAGCAGTATTCAATTTAGACATTTAGGGGTGTAGTTTCTTAGGGGTGTACTCACTTTTTAAGGGTGTAGTTTCTTAGGGATGTACTCACTTTTGTTACCAGGAATTTAGCTTTTAATGGCTATATTTTGAGTTATTTTGAGGGGAAAAGAAATTAACTCTGTTATATATGGTGCAAACAGACTACTTTTCATTGTGTCAAAAGGTAATTTTTTTCAGTGCTGTCCCATGAAGAGATATACTTAAATATTTGAAGAAATGTGAGGGGTGTATATATATATTTCGTTGGTATATGTGTGTATATGTTCTTATAATTATTTATGTGTGCGTGGATAAAGATGTGTACATACATGTATGATTATGTATATGTAAGTGTATAAGTACGTATACGTTTGTATTCAATTATTTATGTATGAAAGGCGCATATATATATATATATATATATATATATATATATATATATATATATATATATATATATATATATATATATATAAAAGGTGTGTGTATTATGTAGAGGTATCTATAAGTGATCATATGGAAGTGTATGAGTGTGTGCATGAGTGTATAAAGGTGTGTATGAATATATATCTGCGTAGATATATGTGTATAACTGTCCGATCATGCATTTTTAAGTGCATTAGTTTGTCTATATGTGAACGTGTGTGCATATATACAGGCATAAGCATTCGTATACGCATATATGCTTACATGCATGTGTGTTTAGGCGTAGGAATATGTGTATGTGTGTACTTAGATGTGTCTATTAATTTGTGTATATTTAAGTTCATGAGCGTTTTTGTGTATGTATATAAGTGCCAGTGAGTGTGTATGTGCGTGTGTAAGTGTATATGTGTGTATTAGTGTGTTTTTGCATATAAGTATATGATTATGTGTATGTGTGTATATAATGGTAAGAGAGCGTGTATTTAAGTTTCTATGAGTGTGTACATATGTGCTTGTACGTATAAGTGTATTTGTGAATATACGTGTGCATATAGGTGTAAAATGCGTTTATCTCAGTGTGTGTATGATTGTCAATGCATGTGTATGCCGTTAAGTATATGAGTGTGTATATATATGTAGGTACTTTGTTCCATAGGTGGGTGCGCTTTTGTGTGTGTGTGTGTGAGAGAGAGAGATTCAGAGGGAGAGAGAGAGGGAGGGAAAGAGAAAGGAAAAGAGAAATGATTTTCTCAAAGAGTTTATCATCAGAAAATCAGTTGTAGCTTCTTCGGGCACAAAGTGATAAAGAAGAAGCCAAAGAAAAAAAAAAAAGAAAGAAAGAAATAGAAAAAAAAAATGGCCGCTGAAAGCGTTTGATTCATGTCGTCTATCAGTATTTAATCATACCATCTTTTCTGTCTACATATCCAGACGTCTTTATATTAAACTATTTACATTATTGGGACTATTGTCCTCACGTTTGTCGCCATATTTATTATAACGTTTCGGCCGTTGTACGCTCCGGTCTTCTTCGGGTGGTTGGAATGTCGAACTGAACGCTTTATTTCGCTCACTGGAGTAGACTGTTCTAGTTCCACGTGCCATGTCTAATGGGTGTCAGTTATCTCCTGTTAATTCCCCTCTCCAAGTTCTCACCGCCTTAACCAGGATTTAACCTTTCTCCTCTGTGCCATGTGTCCTTGAAAACAGTCTACCCAAGCGATCATATAAAGGATATAATAAAGTTTTTTATAGGCTTGTGTTCTTTTTTCTATTATTTTTCGTTTAATTGTAATCATGGCTTGTTTAACAGGAGATAACTGATCTTTAGCTTCAATTTGTTTAAAGAACACAATTTTCCTTCCAATAGAAATTATGGAGTATGACACAACGTTATTTTCACCTGATGGCATGGAAAGATTTGGAACAATAACAAAAAATAACAAGATTCTCTACCAAATTTTTTAAAATCTAAGATTCAAGATTTTTGAGAGACTGTTAGATTTGTTTTTAGGGCTTATCAACTCACATCAGTTTATTTAAAGCTAGAAAATATTTTTAGACTGTGTGGATTTTCTGGGGATAATAACGATTTGCTGATACATGTCCTACTAATTAACCCATAGTTGAGGGGAGATGAGGTAAATTCATGCCTTTCCCAAGGACAGTTGCTTAAGGGAATAAGCGAACCCAACGAGTACTGGAACTCCGATCTCCGGTTAACAATTCCGAGCGATTATCCATTACACCACCCACACACCCAGGCTTACAGCCCGTGGTATTCTCTGGGGGTCACCCATCTAGGTACTCTCCAGGTTTGATGTTCTTTGACTTCAGAGATCCTACGAGAATCGGTGTTTCACCGTGACTCAAGATAAACATTTCCAAAGCAGAAACTATGGCTTATAATTAGAATGAAAGCTCTATATTGGCCGAGAAGCTTTGGCGGGTTGGCCTAGAGGTACCCGATACTGTCCAGTACGCAACAACGGCCGTGGCTGCCAAAGACCAGTTCCAGACACTGTCACAGTTATAAAAACTACACATCAGATGTCGATCTTCGAGACTGGTTACCAACCTTTTGTAACCTAGAGAAGGTTACTGAATAGAAGGGAAGGGAATTCACAAGGCAGTATGTGGTACAAGGATGATTTTTATGACCCGAGCCCGTAGGATCAGGTAAAAATTCCCCGTGAACCCCGTATACACGGGGTCGGGTTTGTTTAACTCCCTAGACGTCTACCTCCCTAGCCGCGTCTGGTTTCTTCTCTACAGGCAGAGAGTTCGACAAGTCATTCCCAAACCTGGCAGAAAACTGCCTGATTTCAACGGACTCGTATTTACCAACGTCTCCAAAAGTCAGGATGTGGCAGAAGGCCGATATTTATGTGGAGAGAATCCGAGCCCGTAGGATCGGGCAAAATTTCCCCGTGGACCACGCAGAGTTCGACAAGTCATTCCCAAACCTGGCAGAAAACTGCCTGACTTCAACGGACTGGTATTTACCAACTTCACCAAAAGGCTGTATGTGAACAAGGCCGATTTTTACATGGATTCCGAGCCGATAGGCACGGGCAAATTTTCCAGTGGACCTCACAGAGTTCGACAAGTCAGTCGCGAACCTGGCAGCGTACTGTCTGACTTAAACAAACTTCTCTGACTCACTCGGAGTTCTTTTAAGAATAAATGCCTTGTTCATTTGTGTTACCGGGGTTGTATTAGTTATTCCACAACATCTTTGTTTACTTCTTTGATGGGAGGGAGTGCACTAAGGTACCTAAAAGTTGAGTGAAAGAGCTTAATGATGCAAGCTTCTGAAAACAATTTCTTATCTGGATTAGAACACCTGCTAGATAGGTTTGATAAAAAGTGTAAGTCGAATAATATCCATAAAGAAGAGATGAATTGATCTTTAAGAATTTGCATTGTGATGTTTCTTAACCATTTTTTCAGGATATTTACCCGACATATATTCGATTGACACAAGGCTATAACAGAAGAGTCCTCGGGGAAGTGACGAACTAAATAGAAAGGAGTTTCTACAGATGTTTTGTGAAAATCATTTTCATGATATGTTCGCTGCACTAATTCAGTAACTACCTGGCTTCCCCTATCCTCTATTCATGAGCAGGAGCTATCCGGTCTTCCATTTCTAATTTCGAGTCCACAAAAGCTTATCCGCGTCCTTGTGGGTGATGAATCATCTTCCACCATACAACCTGTTTCCCTCAGACGAAACAAGCCTCCCACTATTTTATCATTACTTCCATGGAAAGTTCTCAGACGAACTACGTTTCTTAGTTCGACCAGTTCTAATCTTCACGTCTAAGACTCGCCATTCCACGTACATTGTAGCGAACAACGGCCATTCCTTCGTATTCCATTGGAGAGATTTAAGTTCCGTACGAATAGCTTCTTCCCACGACCCGCTGCCTTGTGCAATCGACTCCCTGATAATTAAAATATTAACCTGGTCAAGCATGTATCTTCCCCACATATCTCCATAAACTGTGACCCTTGTTCTGGAACCCTCTACATCGAGTACTTGGGCCCTGTACGTGGTTAATATTATTGTAAAATATATAGATATGGATGCGAGCGTAGCTTCATCGTTATCACAGCAGAAAGTGGAACAGGTAGGTTGAGGTCAGATTTCTCGTTGAAGTCGTTATCATCCCTCTCCTCTAGATATCCGTGGGGAAGCTATTAATCTGTGTCTTCTTTCACCGGGTAAAGGTTAATAACAGGACAGAGTGAATTATCTACCTTTCGTTGGGAACCAGTCCCGAGGGACGGCATCTGATGTGCAGTTTTCCTAACTGTGACAGTGTCTGGAACTGGTCTTTGGCAGCAACGACCCTTGTTGCGTAGCGGGCTGTACCGACTGCCTCCACCAAGACGTTCGGACAATATACAGCTTTCATTTCAATTATAGATCATCGTTGCTGCTTTGGAAATGTTTATCTTGAGTCATACTACCACGGTGAAACACCGATTCTTGTACGATCTCCGAAGTTAAGCAACGTCGAACCTGGTCAATACAGAGATGGGTGACCTTTTGGGAATATCAAGCTTGGATGACCGGGCGTATAATGGATAATCGCTTTTACCGAACCCAATGGTGACTCAGATATTTTGTGAGGTGTTCAAACACCCCACGTTCTTAACAGGAATTTAATGATGTTTGATAATGAGAACAGATTGAATCCAATTCTGTGCAAATCTTTTAAATATTACGTGATTTTATACATAATAACAATATGAAGAAACGTGAAACTCAGTAACTGCATTTTTATTTTTAATATAAAGTGAGTACGATGTGTTTTGACTTCAAAATGCAGTATGTAATTCATGACATGTAATACCAGAGGTTTGAATGAATCGAAATTAATATTCTTAAACAACATTTATATTTAAATATTGAAATAGACTTGAGTATAAGCAACAAAGACAGTTTGGGAGATTAAATGTTTTGAGAAGCGTGGAATCACGTCTTGGTAGCCGTTGTTCCCAGGTCCACCCTGACCCTGAATGGTAGCATCTGTTTGGGTCCAAACTATGGGCAAATAACGAACTCCCAAACAAAAATTAGAACGATTTTTGTCCTAATAAAAATACCAGAAATACATTTTTTTTTACTTATTACCAAAATGCATTCTTATCGTAAAATGACCAGATATAAATTTTTATAGTAAAATAACAAAGAATAGATTATTATAGTGTAATGACCAACAATATATTTTTATAAGAAAATGACAGTAATAAATTTTATAGTAAAATTACCAATAGTACATGTTTATAGTAAATTGACCAACAATACATTTATATAGTAAAATGACCAGCAATATATTTTTATAGTAAAATGATGAACGATACATTTTATAAGAAAATGACCAACAATACATTTTATAGTAAAATTAGCAACAATACATTTTTATAGTAAAATGACCAACAATACATTTTTATAGTAAAATTAACAACAATACATTTTTATAGTAAAATTAGCAACAATACATTTTTATAGTAAAGTTAGCAACAATACATTTTTATAGTAAAATAACAACAATACATTTTATTGTAAAATGACCAGCAATATATTTTTGTAGTAAAATGACCAACAATACATTTTTATAGTAAAATGACCAACAATACATTTTTATAGTAAAATTAGCAACAATACATTTTATAGTAAAATGACCAAGAATATATTTTTATAGTAAAATGACCAACAATACATTTTTATAGTAAAATTACCATCAGTACACTTTTATAGTAAAATTACCAACAATACACTTTTATAGTAAAATGACCAACAATACATTTTTATAGTAATATGGCAATAAATTTTATAACAAAATTAACAATACATTTTTATCGTAAAGTTACCAGCAATACATTTTTATAGTAAAATTACCAACAATACATTTTTATAGTAAAATGACTAAAAGTACATTTTTATAGAAATATTAACAATAGTTTTTATAGTAAAATTACCAACTGTACTTTTATACTTTCATAGTGCCTTGTTTTGTTCGGAGGTTTACTATTTGCTAATAGATGGAACTCTGACTGTTCTACCCCGCCGGACCAGTGTCGAGTTGAGAACAACAGCAATTAAGAAATGATTCCAGGCTCCTCAAAACTTTCAATCTCCAGACCAGAAGCGTTGCTGCCAGATGTAATTTATCGTCAGACTAATTCAGAATGGAAGAATTTTTTAAAGATTTTATTTTTCCATTCTTATATTAAACGAATTTAATGATATAGAAAAATGCTTACGTTGACTTATACACCTGTTCGTTTATATTTAAAGACACTTTTGTATTTAATGCAATTGCTAACATACGCTTAGGTAAATGAGAAAACATACTTATTAATCAATTAATTCTGCAAATACGAAACTTCATACAGAGCTAGGAACACCGCTACATACGTATGCTGTTTGAAAGTACATTACGTACAAGTTTATTATTACCCATCGATATAGACACGTACATTCAGAATTCTTAGGAAATGAAATAAAAGAAAATTTTAATTCGCTTAAAAAACATTACTGATCAAAGTCTTCTTTCTTTATTTTCCTAAAGGAAAAAAATATCAGAATATGTACAAAAGAATTAATGAAAGTTCGTTGTTTTATGTTTCGTGAAAATGACCTTTTGATAAGAGTAGGTTTTTTTGTAAAAAAGATTGCTCTTTGGAAAATTAGATTGTAAGTTCGAAACTTATTGGCACTAATTGCTGGAGGCGGGGTTGTAATTTTATTTCTTCAATATTTTATTTATTAGTTTCTCTGTTATGATTCATTTTATTTTTATGCCATGTCTCTTTAGAACGTAAGTGATCGTGACTCCTTTTCTTTATTATTTTTATTATCTGTGAAATGTCAGGCCTTTTTGTGGAAGAAAGTGGTGGGATTTCCCGTTGCCTTATACTTCGTCTGGAAATTTCCTTTTCTTAGGTAGGTTCTCAGCCAAATTTAGAGAACCCATTCTACACTGCTATTTACGAGTTAGCCATCTTGTCTCGCTAGATCAACTATGATTATATAGTGAGCTTGATCCTCACTGGGCGCTCTTTATGCTACATCTAAACTACACTTACAAAAATCACCAGCCATATATATATATATATATATATATATATATATATATATATATATATATATATATATATATATATATATATATATATATATATAAATATAAAGAACAGTAAGATATATAATCCGGTGTTCTTGTTATTAAACAGTGCTCAGTATAGATTTACAGAGCATAAATATTATAAATTAACTGATTTAAAATATGTTTTTTCGCTACACAGTAATAACCATGTTTCAAACATGGAAGCTATATCATTTCTCTGATTCAGTATATTTCAGTATATTCTCATGTATGCACAAAGGACATGGGTTATCTAATGATCTACATATTCTAGCTTTTCTTATTAATTTCCATTTTGCTGTAGGTGTTTTATTGGATTCTTTTAATTGCCAGAAGTTTTTTTTTTTACCGTCATTGTCAAAAATCTTCCTTAAATAATATTTAAAAATAAAATTAAAAAATAGGAGCTGGTAATATACATACTTATATTGGATATGAAAAAAATAATTTTAAATAATGTAAGTAATTCTATTACATTTACTCGTTTTTAAAAAGAAATATAGTCTATTAGTAATTAAGAGTAAAAATGTTTTAAAAATGTAGTTTAATAAAACGTATTTTAACACAGACATAAAACAATCTTTGAGTATACAAGAAAAAATGCCGTTAATAAAAAAAAACCCAGACGACATGAATTTAACGGATGTCAGAATTCGTTGAAAAATACACCCCTACCCTCCCTAAAATTAACCTCTTTTTCGAACGTAACTCATAATTGATACAACAATAGTTAATAAAAATGAGCACGGTACCGACCCCGTCTGAATGATTGAATTCCTCAGTATCCTTGGAAACAGGAAATTATGAATTTATGATTCAGTAAATTTAAAAATAAGTTATTCCAATATTCGCTTGAAGATGAAACGGAACTATTGCTTTTAATTTAATTATATAATTAAATTTAAAGTTTTTAGCTTCCATTTTTGAAACATGGTTATTACTGCGTAGCGAAAAGAAACCATATTTTAAATCAGTTAATTCATAATATATATATATATATATATATATATATATATATATATATATATATATATATATATATATATATATGTAGCTGGTCATTCGTATCTGAAGATACCCGTCTACTAGGGTAGCTAGCCAATCGCTATTGCAGGCACATTTTGTGTTTGTTTCCTTCTTCTTGTTTAATGATTTATGTTTAATGTGATTTATATTGCAACTAAGATGGGAAAGAGTGTGTTATCTAGCGTGATCAACAACTTGAATAAGGCAAGCATGTTCTCAAATCTTCGGGCACGATGACTTGTGACTTCGTGCTAACACGGTTATCGACGGCCTCCAGCAGTCCCGTCTACCCAATTTCACTCACAAATATTAGGTCAACCCGTGGTATAGTTTCCAGGCAAGCGGGGATAGAACCCTCCAGTCTGATAACCTCAGGAAATCTCCTTCCTGACAAATCAACCCTGGTGAGATTCGAACTAGTGTCTTATGGTCAAAATGCAAGCGTTCTAACCACAGCTAAATAACTGATGGTAAAATGCACTCTATTTCATGAAAAAAATAACCAATGGAATTCATTTGAAATATTTAAAAAAATAGAATATATCATGAAAGAGGAAACCAAATTTAGTACAACAATTACATTGTAAAGGCTACTAATGACTTCCCTAAAGTATTAGCGCAACAATTCCTTATAAACCTGTCAGTAGAAGCAGTTACTTTCAAAGTTTCTAATTTATGTCTGACATTTGACCTGTGCAATAGTCCTACAGTTTTCATGCATAACGATTAAGGACATTTTCAGAACAGATTTGAATTCAGCTGTCAATTAGTCAATTTTATTATTTAATCTTTTTATTGATTTAATTTCTACTCATCGACTTATTTTGAAATATTAACACTTGTCCATTCATTCGGATAATGCACGATTAATACCTGTTTATTCTTGTTACAAAGTCTTAAAATTTGCGAAGAACTGAAAGAAAAAAAAATCAGAATAGAAATTAGTCTTAAATTAATTCTGAGAGGAAAATTTCTGATCGTGAGAGTGGAAGTCTTGGGAGCATGGAACCACCTCTTAAATGCTGTTCTTCCCGGGTACACCCGAAGGGTAATTAGTGAACTCTCAAACAAACAAATAAAAAATAATTGAAAGTATAAAATCATTTTTATTAGTAAAAATACCAGCAATGCATTTCTATATAGAAAAAATTTATCAACATATACATATTTATAGCAAAATGACCAACACATTTTATCTGTAGTTGAAGCGATAAAATTGTTTTCAAAATATTTAGATTTAGGCATTAAATGACCCATCAATTAAACCTATATATCTATAAACATATGTTTACCATTAAAATATAAAATTATGTACAAACTATCTGTAGTTGAAGGCATAGAATTGTGTTTAAAATGTATTTAAGTGAAGCGATTAAAATATGTCCGTTCGGTGATAATAACATCGTCTGTAATATCACTGTGATAATATTCGTTTCCTTTAAAATTCACCTTTTCTTCAAGGCTGATTAGTATTTGTGTTCATCGTAGTTGTTTAAAATCAATGTTCACATTAAAAAAGTTTTATTTAAAAAAAAAACTTCTTGGATTACGCAAAAAACGGTAATGGCCGAAAGAAAAACTTCTTTAAATTCCTGTTGTTTCCAGGTCCGCCATGATTTTAAACTTCCAGATATGGGTAAATAGTGAAACTTCAAGCAAAAACAAATCACTATGAAAGTATAAAAATACATTTTCATAGTAAAATTACAAACGATACTTATTTAAAGTAAACTTATCAACAATACCTATTTATAGTAAAATTAGCAACAATATATTTTATAGCAAAATGAGCAACATAACATTTTATGTGTAGTTGACAGCATACACTTGCGTTCAAAATATGTTTAGTTGAAGCCATATATTTGTGTTCAAAATATTTAGATTTCGGTATTAAACAACCCATAGAGGTGTTGATATGCCGCTAAACAAAATCGATCAAACCAAACTAAATATCTATAAATCATACTTTTACCATTAAAGTATAAGATTATGTACAAAATATAATTAGTTGAAGCCATAAAATTCTCTGTCTATATCTCTGAGATGAGGTATTATGCTTATTTGCATTATTTAGATTATTCGGACTGTTATCCTTATCTTCATTGCCATATTCATAACGTTTCGGACGTTGTACGCTCCGACCTTTTTCAGGTGATTGGCACGTGGAGCTAGAACAATCTACCCCGGTGGCCAAAATAAAGGGTTCTGTTCGAAATTCCAGTCAGCTGAAAAAGCCGGAGCGTACAACAGCCGAAACGTTGTGAATATATATGATAACAGTCCGAATAATGTAAATAATATAAATCACCATAAAATTGTTACCAAAATATTTAAGTTTAGACATTAAATGACCCATAGAGGTGTTGATATGTCGCGAAACAAAATCAACGAAGCAACCAACCAACTCTTTTCCTAGAGATGTGCACACGTATGTACATATGATTCGATATAGATTTTGCATTGATCATTTCATCGAGTAAATGCTAATGAAGCCAGTAAACTAAGATTTTCCTTCTTTTACGTGACATGTCCTTGAGCACATGATCATGACTCTTCACAACTTCCTATTTTTTGTAGCAATCAGTAATGTTTTTTACTCAGTCGTGTCACTCATCTACATAATCTCGTTAATAAGGTTAATAGCTGTTTCCTGCTGCTCTCTTGCCTTCAATATACTATGTGAGTGTTAAATTTTCCAAACTTACTTTCCTCATTATATGGCACAGAAATTTTAAATGTCACTTTCTGATTCTAAGTGTCCTTTTTATTTCCATTTTTATTAAAACTTCCTCGTTGCTTACACTCTGAATCAATGTTATTCTCATTACCCTTCTGTTGAACCACATTTCAAAGGAGCATGTCTTCTTTCATCCGAGTAGAAATTGATCAGATTTCACTGATAAATAGAAGGATAAATATTACAAAGCAGTTCATCAAAGTTTCTTTTATTTTTCACGGAATATTCCTCATTCTTAGGTCTTTTTGGAATACTATTGTTGTGGGTCGTATGCTGATTGAAGTGTATCAGAAGGTAAATTTTTATAGGGTAAAAGTTATGCGTGTTTGCAATTTGGATTATCCCACAACAAATGTATTACACAAAGAACATAAGGACAATTGCATAGCAAGGAATGACTGAATAACGTGATTAGAGATCAACAATAAAGAGATTTTATATACAATAAATGCACATGCAAAGATAAACAGAAATTTTGTTGGTTTGGTAATTGAGATAATGTTGTGAAGAATGTTCGTGCAGAATTGTGGTAAGTAAATGCTGATGCTTTTGGCTTGTTATTAAAATTAAAATAATTTTTGTTTCTGTGTAGTAAAATATCAAAATCTATTGTTCAACAGCTAGTGTGTGTCCGTGTGTTATTTATGAGTCAGAATTAAAGTTGCCAAGAGTTGTTTGCCTTTAACTGATAGGCTAAATTGATGAATGTACAATTACTTTGACGTAGTTTAAGTCAATTGTATGTGATGAATATCCACGCGGACAATGGTTATTTGAATGCTGCATTGAGTTTGTTGAGAAACTTTAATTGGTTACGAGTCAGTAAATTGAACAGCGTAGAGTTTATATGGATCTCTTGAAATTTGACTGACTTGAATTGAGTCATGTGTTTGTTTTTATAGAGATGGGTGTTTAAAATTCGGCTCCGGGGTCCTTAGGCGGGAAAAGGTTCTGTTGTGACTTTGCGACAGTTTTAACCAATCGAAGATTGAATTTTACTGAAACGAAATGTTGATTGGTTAAGTCTTTGTTTTATAGAAGGAAACATTTTCCCGAAAGGGATGGAAGGTTAATATGGAAGATTCCACAACTTCATTGCTATTCAAATGCGCATTCAGATTTCAGTTGCACATTCACTGTTTTCTGTTTGAAGACTTCCGGTATTATACACCCTTGTGCAAATTAATTGAAAAAAAAACGAATAATTCTCTAAATATTTACTTTTTTCTCTATTTTTCCAATGAAAAATGACCCAGTGCACATGTTAGTACTTTGTATATCCATTCCATGAAATCGTTCCTTGCAGATTGGTCACAGATTCTCGATTAGATTTAAATCATGAGAGTTTCTGAGCCAGTCTATAATACTTTGATTTGCTCACTGATTATTGTGAGACCGGAAACTACCTACACAATAGACTCTTCCAGGCCTATATTAAGTAGGCGACATAGCACTCTAGAGAGTGACAGAGAGTGACACAGAGAGACAGTGAGAGACGCGTACGACTACCAGTATTGGACACTAATATATAGTAAGCTCCGCTTACCCTAACTCTGTAACCTGTTGTTAATATATCTTTTTTTACATCTAATCCGTGTTCTGTGTTTTACTTCTCTGGTCCCAACTTTGGCCCCACATCACTGATAAAGCTTGTCAGTGTGTTCGTGCAACTTTACAATTTTCGTACGCTTCCTTGGAGTAACGTCCATCTCAGACAATAGCCGTAGGACAACTAATTGACACTAAAGACAATTGTGTCTGGGCGAGATAAATCTGATGCAATCACGGATGACGCAATATTTTTAAAGGCCAACCACTGAAATTGACCTGAAATGATGAAAAAATAGAAATCGATTACACCCTGTCACCCCAGGGGCTCTAAAACTGGCCGTATGGTGAAAGAAAGGAAACTAAAGCGGTTGTTTCGATTATTTTACACAAGGGTGTACTTAATCGTCTTAACATATTTGAATTTCATATTTTCAAAATCGTAGTTCTCATCGTGGATATTTTTGATTGTGGCGACTTGGAAATGGTTTTTGATATGTTGTCTCTTTTGACTAGGGCAAGTAGTTGAGTTCTGTTTATCAGATGAGATTGATTTAAAATTTTTAGCCCATTTAAATGACAGATAACTTAATGAGTCTGGGGAAATTGCAAATTGTGATATTCTTTGCGTAGTGGGGAATCCAGTGAACTGGAGAAATTACTAATTATTTTAAATAAAAATAAGCAAAACTATATTATATATAAACTCATAAATGATGCGTGAATAGCGATTAAGAAGTCGGTCGGATGTAAACCGGATTATTATGAACTAAGAAGAACCATGTTCTGTCCATTTGGTAAGCAAGATTCCTTTGACTACATCCAGCACTTTGGAGTGTTTATTCACAATTTCATCAAAATTCTTTGGATGAATATTAGCTACTAAATCTGCCTTACACACACACACACACACACACACACACACACACATATATATATATATATATATATATATATATATATATATATATATATAATATAAATTATAACCATGGAATATTAGGTTTTGAGCCTTTTATATTATAGTCTTACTCTGTCCTGGACATTGAGCTCTATCTGGATTCTATCCTCTTGGGAATTTATATATATATATATTTATTAAAGACATTTAACGTTGTTATTTATAGATACAAGTATTTAAGCAAATGCTCTGTTTATGATAAACAGTATTAAATAACATTTACCGGCCTGAATGTCCGAGAAATTTTCATAGAAAATATTCGTTCTTTGACAGGATTTGGACCTGCATCCTATACGGAACCGTCATATACGCTGACGTGCCTTACCTCTGGGCCACAAAGAACCTTTCGGTAGACAAGGTCGAATTTACTGCTTATAAACTTCAATCTTCCATGAATCTCGTACATTCATAACTGCTCTGGCGTATCAAATGTAAACAAATGACGTCATATATTAAGAAATGGACAAGGTCCGACAATTTATTTATTAAAGACATTTTTTATGTTTAACGTTGTTATTTATAGATACAAGTATTTAAGCAAATGCCCTGTTTATGATAAACAGTATTAAATAACATTTACCGGCCTGAATGTCCGAGAAATTTTCATAGAAAATATTCGTTCTTTGACAGGATTTGAACCTGCATCCTATACGAATATTTTCCGGATAAATAAGGGCCACGCCCCTCAGAGAGAAACCAGTCTGGCGTCGAAGAATCTGCCACTGGTATAAAGTCTTCCACCAACAATAAGACATCTGGTCACCAAAACCAGATTAACTTCGACATTGGTCCTGGTGACTTAATGACATCACAATTAATAAAAAGAAAGCTATTAATATGGCGGTATCTGCCACACAGAATTTACTGACTATTCTGTGTTAGGAAGAATAACGTGTTTTAGCCTTCCAGTAGCCCACCAGATACTAATATTAGCATTAGTATAGCCATTGATACACTAACACTGAATACGAATATAGAAAGACGAAATACGCGAGCGTAACAAACAAAACATTTAATAAGGCAAACAACTTACTTAAATAAAAAGATTTACATATGTCCCAAAACAAATGATTGTTCATATTGTTCCAAAGAAACGAGGAGGTTTACAGAAGAAGAACAAAGAAATAACATACCAACTTTATGGCCTTTGATCATCCGCAGATAAGTGAATAGAAAGTACTTTTTTCTTTCGCTAGGCCGTGCACATGTTGACCAGTTTCCACATGTGTGGACGCCCTGGTGGTCAGTAAGGTAAAGAGGCCGTTCCTCCAAGAACGGAAGCAGACAAAAAAAGACAGAAGAGTTCTACTCTCTAAAAGGGGCCAAAACTCACATGATCTAAACCCAAGGGAAAACTAATGTTGTCTCCCTACAAAGCGAATGAAATGGAATTGTAAAGAGTTTAAATCATTTTTTTTTATTGTAGTTTGCATCTCATCTTCTCTTATGTTATCTATTAAATCTCAAGAATTTGATCTAGTATCCATAAATCTCATCTAGTATCCATAAATCTCATCTAGTATCCATAAATCTCATCTAGTATCCATAACTCACATCTGATTTTCTCAATTTCTCACTTTAATTTTGCCTTCCAAGTGAGCTCCTTTTGTCTGTTATTTAATCTTTTATTTATCTTGATATTAAACCGTCGCTTCTAAATCTTTTGCACAGATAACATTATCGACATCTGTGATGATTTCTTGTGATCTGTCCGTTAGCTATGTTTGCAATGCAGCGTTATATGTTTGCCCAATATATTTATTGGCCTTTGTCCTATGAAATTATGGTAGCTGGTCACTTTCTGACATTTGTGTGCGAGTTACTTTGCTGATTATCTGAATGATGTGGTTTCTCGCTTCAATGATTTCAACTCTGTTGTTTTCAAGGAATTCTGCATTAATGTCGTTTGATTCAGCTTCATCAGTGACAGAATCTGAATCAGTGCAATTGTTTATGTCGCAGCTAGTCTTCCGTTTTATTTCCTGGGAGATCATTATTTCTTATCTCATTTATTTTAGTTTATATCTAATCTTCTCTCATATTATCTATTTCGACTCTTGCCTCGTTTCTGTTTAGCTTATGTCTGATTGTGCTTTGTCTTATATTACGTTTATCTTATTTATTTCGGTATTTGAGAGTCTTTTATTTCGCATGATGGCCCTGCGGACATTGGCAAGGATATTTGGGTTGAGGTAGGTTTTTATTTCTGTTCCTGCTACATCTCTTCATATTTGGTATGTCGGATCTGTGTTGTTCTTTTCTGGATTTTCGACTGCAATGAAAAAGATGGCATGACTTGTTTATACTCTTTACGATTCCATTTCGTTCGCTTTCGTTTCATCAATTGATTTGGCATTAAGTCACCAGTCAATGTTGGACTTAATCTGGTTTTGGTGACCAGATGTCTCATTGTTGGTGGAAGAGTTTATTCCAATAACAGATTCTTCGACCCCAGACTGGTTTCTCTCTGACGGACGCGGTCCCTGTTATATCCGAGTGGCGATCGGCCCGGTATGAGTTTTTCTTTGTAAACATTGAGATTTGTGTTTGTTTGCGTTTTTTTTTCGCCGAGGAATAATTTTATTCAAGATATCACCCTCTAGGACTACTGTCGACAAAAACTAAAGAGCTCGTCTTGCACATGAGTCACGGTTATTCCCCGCCGGATATAACCCCGAATATTTTTAGGCTACGGGTTTTTTATTTATGTATTTATTATTATTATCATTATTCCTGTAATTTGCATTATTATTATTATTATTATTATTATTATTATTATTATTATTATTATTATTAGTTGTTTAGTTGTATATTTCTTCTTATTATTATCATCGTTGTATTTCGATTTCTACTATGGTCACACTACCTACCAAATCTGCAGGAAGACCTAAGGCCGCTAGTAGTGTGTTGTTTTGTCTACATTTCATGATTTATTTTTCTCACTCCCATAAAACCACTAGCATTACATGGACAAAGGTTTTCTTAGTGTGTGGTCTTTAATCATCAAAGCATTTATTTTTCTATTTTTCTTAAGTTGGGATTTCTATAGATTTTCCTCAATGTGTTGTTGTGTTCCTTTTTTTTATCATTCCAAGCACACCTACTACAACTGATTCTGTTCTTGCTTTCAATTTCCACATTTTTTTCTATTTCGATTTCCAGGTCTTTATACTTCGATAGTTTTTTTCAAATTCCTTAGTTGCTATGTTACAAGTCCGTTGGTTAAGCCATATCAATTAATAGGCATTTTTTTCTTTTCGGTTTTTAACAAATATATCCGGCCTATTTGCTTCAATCTTCCTGTCTGTAAAGATGGTGTAATCTAATAGAATTGTGACGTCTTCTACTTCTGTAACCAGTGTTGGGTGATGTTCATACCAATGTTTATTAACATCTTTTCCAAAGTGTTTGCACATCGTCCAGTGTAAATATTTCCCCACTCTGTCGTGATGATTTTTATATCCATTTTAACTCAAATACAGAACATCTTGAGATTAGATAATCTATAGCTTCCTGATATTTGTCAAGAACCTATATGTTGGATCCACGCTATTATGTATGATAATTGTCTGGAAGTTTCTAGTGAAAAGAATCTGGTCTTTCGTTTCAAGACTCTGGTTTTTCGATTCAATACTCTGGTCTTTCGTTTCAAGACTCTGGTTTTTCGTTACAAAACTCTGGTCTTTCGTTTCAGCCTTTAATCCAGATGCTCGTAACCATCGTTGAGTTGTTAACTTTTTATCAAACTCGGATTTATAATCACGTTCTGAATATTGGCCATGCAGAGTTTGGTCTTGCCAGCCTTGTTCCGTCTGTTCAAGAGATATCCTTGGTTTTCTATTCCCTAATTTTGACTTCAACATTTGGTTCTTGGGTTCTGTTTTGGTTTTCTACAGAATCTACTAAATGTAAATCTCGTTTGTATTTACAACCTTCTTGGTTGAATATATTTTCTTTCTGTTTTTGTGTTGTTTGACTAATTGTATCATCCAGTACTTTTTTGTTTCCATGTATGTTAGTAAGGCCATAATTGTTGTCTTGTATGACAATTCTAGCTGAATGAGACGTCTTCCACCTTCTTTATGGGGTATGTATAGACTGTCTTCATCAGCGTTTGGATGATGAATGTTATGCTTAGAAAGAAGCTTTCTTGACTTACAACCCGTTCGTCTGATATTATTTAGAGTTCAGTTCAACATGTTGAAACTATATTAACCCACTGGAATGGCTAGGTTATTAATAACCATAATTTTCTTCTGAGAATTCAATTCAGTTCTTAATATCACTCGCACCCTTCTATAATACTTTTTTTGCACTATTTGTTTAATTTATTAATGGTGAATTCCTTCACCCTCATTCACTATTATTATTATTATTATTATTATTATTATATTTCCTTTGATTTCTGGTGTGTATTCATTTCTTTCCGGGTCTCAACCAGAGACATAAGGTCAGAAGTGGCATCATGACATTCTCCACTTAGCAATTAGAAAAACATAAAATAATTTACATAGATAAAGCCCTTCGTAAATCCTCCTGAGAGCATTTATTTTTTATTTCTTTTAGGCATGGGCTACCAGGAATCCCTTCAATGAATCTATTGGAATCATTTCCAATCAATCGGAGGACTCCAACTACAACAGGGATTATTAATGTTCTTATGTGCCACATTTCTTAGATTTCAATTTCGTGGTGCTTGTATTATTATTGTTGTTGTTGTTATTATTATTATTATTATTATTATTATTATTATTTTCTTTATTTTATAGAGAATGATTTTTAAAATATTGTTGCAGTTCATTTTTTATTTCAGGTGGAACCAAACACATTAGATTGATTTCTCCAAAAGAATATTTCTTGGAGATATATATAAAAAAATTTACAACAAATTAAAAAATGCTGTGACCAAAATTAATGACGAGAAGAATATAAACAGGTCACTTTATTTTTTTTCCAAATATGATGTATTATTAAGTTATAAATAATAGATTATTATTTTATTTATTTCCAGAAAAGAACATTAATTTTGGCATAAAATGAAAGGAAAAGTAGAATAATTGGAAAAAGAATGCAAGTTAATGTTTGAAAAAGAGATTCCAAAAGACAGTAAATGGAAAGATGACAGTAAAGAATGATGAACTATAAAGATATTCAGAGAATGAACTTAAAATAAAAGCAGCAAATAAAAAGATAAGGAGGTCAATGAGAAGAAAAGAAAAGAGTAAGAAAAGAACAGTCACTGATAACTGAAATTATTAACACAATGTTAATTCCTTTAGTTTATAGAGAATAACATTTGAAATAGTATTGTAGTTAAGGCTTTCTTTTATATGGAGACACACATACATTGATATGTAGAAAAAATATAACATTTTACAAGAATGTAAATTGGTGATTTCACTCTTAATATAATCATTCACAACATAATGTAGAACATTTTTTGAAACATTATTCTTAAGAGTGCAAATAATGTTGCAAAAACTCTCAATTTGATAGCATTGGCTAGAAGAAAATGTAACTTTTAAAGAACTGCTTAAAAATCACCTAAGTATTATAATTAAAGACTCCAGGAATAATTTGAAAGCTGCTGAAATGAAAATAACAACAAATACTATTAATAGGACCTAGCATAAAGCTGGACTATGATGAGAATGCCAACTTCTCATACCAATAGCTACTACTGTTTTTCAGTAAATCTTAATTTTTTCCCCAATTACAATTTACAACAAAATAAAAAATACGCTATGTCCAAAATTAATAGCAGATAACATTATAATTTTCCCCGTGTATAAATAATGAATGTTAAGTAATAAATATTAATATATCAATATTTTGTTTTGTTTACCAGATGAATGTAAGTTGTTATTCTAATCACACTATAATTATTTGCGTCATAACGTAGTGATATTTTGAGATTAGGGAGACTTGAACATACTAAATCCTACTGCAAATAAAGATGGATGTGGCAGGAGGTAAGAAAAAAACATGTCGGCCAGAAACTTACTAATATATTTTTATGCATATCCATCATTGTATTTTGATAGTCGGCTTTTTCGATAACGATATTTTTTGAATTTCTGGTGCCTTCCCATGAACTGTGTCTGGAAGTAAAAAATACTTTTGTGTACGGATTTATTTTGGCATTGTTATGTAGTTTTACTCAGAATTCAAAACCGCATCTGGCCCTAGTGGGGCACATACTTGAATTGTAACTAAGTTCAGTTCAGCATAGATGCAATGTAAATCGCAGGTCGAGTCTGTGGATGTTGATGAAAACCAAATGACTCGGAGCAAATGGACATATAGGAAAACGAGCAACCGATCCTGAAGATGAGAAATCAAATTGATTTACAATGTACCTTCCAGTCGAAACTGTTCTGAAAACGGAGCGGAGAAAGGAATTCAAACACACACACACACACACACACACACACATATATATATATATATATATATATATATATATATATATATATATATATTTTTTTAGATTGTAACAATTTTTTGTAGATAATAATTATTTAGGGAAGCAAGTCTTAACTGACCCATAGCTGAAACAGAAAGAGTGCTGCTTCGATCGTTTTCATGTTAGACGCGAAGGCCATTGTAATTGCAATGTGTTCGATTCTTACCGAAGTCACTATTTCTGTAACATTGTGTTAGATTAAGTCGTTCTCAGTAAAATTTCAATTCTGCTTCCTGTCTGTGTTCATTGTTTAATCCCTAACAGTTTCATGATTACATGTTCGAACCCAATCAAAAATATTTTTTTCGAAACAGAGGAGGGCATTCTTACTATCGCATAAAACATTGCCTTATCTGTGTGTAGTTGTTTGCTTAATTCAGGGATTAGTACAACGAAAACTCAGGGGTCGAATCTAAAGCGCAAAGTTGATTCAACCTACCTACATATGATATAAATGATGCTATTATTCTGAAACATCTTTATAATCTTTTTTTGCCATAATATTACTAGATTTTTGTTTAAATATCTTTGAAGGCGTCCTATTTAAGATGCGGCTACAAGTGAACAATTTGCTGCTCAATGAGAAATCCAGCCATTTTCCCACTGCCGTTTTTAGCTTGTCTTTGACTTTTTTCTGGCAATATTTTAATGGTAATTATTCTGATGTACTTTCTCGACTTACCGAAAATGACGAGGTTTTGGAGAAAATAGAAACAAAAAAGAATCTAAAACTTAACATCAGGAAGAGGCAGTTGACATTTCTGGGGGACTTAATGAGGAAGGAGGGCTTGGAAAACGTGATACCCACAGGACAGATTGAAGGAAAGAGCGGTATAATTTTACTCAAAGGGAGACTAATACACACACACACACACACACACACACACACACACGGTCAGGGTGCGATGGATAAATTGTCGTCTAACTTAACGAAAATTGAAAATAACGCTGACTTCTCATTTTAGAAGATATATTTACCAAAATTACACAAAAAACATCTTGAAATATTAAAGAGTAAATTTATTCAATAAAATCTCCTGGGACTTTTCTGGACGGTCTCCTTGCTTAGGTTGCTAAATGCTGCCATAATCCTTTCCTTCAGTTCATCATTGGTGTTACAAGAAGATTTCATGGTCTCTCGGTCAATGGTGTTCCACAAATAAAAATCAAGGGGTTGCCGTCTGGGAAGTTAGATGGCCAGAATTAAGAGGTGATGTGGTTGCAGAAATTGTCTGACAGCCATGATTGGGTTCTCCAGTTTGTGTGACATGATGCAGATCCTGTTCCAGACATAGGGTCTTCAATCAGCCACCCACTTGACCCAGAGAAGCACTACCTCCTCAAGGCACTTAATGGAGGCCTGCGAGTTGAGTCTGAGGCCCTGTGGGAAGATGAATGGAGGCATAATGTCGGCATTACTAGTGTTCATTACAAACATCATGATGTTAATTTGATAGAGCGCATTCAACTCTTTCCGAATTCTCTACAAATCTTTAGTGATCACTCCAAACTCTTTTGTAATCACCATTAAACTCATCCAACTCTTTCTGATTCATCTGCGCTGTCCTCAGATTGACACCCAAACACTCTGGAATGTTCATATTGAAGCTTGCGGCGCGAATACCAACCAGTACAGCAAGACGTTTACAAATTTCTGGCAGAGTGAATTACGTCATAGTGTTCTTTTTCTCACAGAAGGTGCCCAACTGACCCTACTGTACTGTGCAGTTGACAATATCAAAAACAAACAATGCACATCGCGAAATTAAAAATATCAAATAGTGACAATTTACTCATCGCATCTGGAATATATATGTGTGTGTGTGTGTGTAAAATTTTACATAGAATTTATCTATCTATCTATCTATCTATCTATCTATATATATATATATATATATATATATATATATATATATGCGAGTAGCAGATTGGTTGGAAAGAGTTCTATTCCCATCATCGTTGATTTGTTAGGAAGGTCACTTTTTGATTTAATCGCTGTGGGGAGGCGGTTCCAGGGTGAGACACTATTGTGTGTACCCGAAACCCATGCACCACGGTATGACTGAAATTGGGTAGACGAAACTGCTTGCAAGTCGTTGATGGCAGAAAGTCACAAGTCATCATGACTGAGGGTTTAAGAGTACTAACGTAGTTCAATCTGCTGATGCCGTCAGATTATGGGCTCTCTCCCAGAAATTTTAACTAGGCTCCACTCAGCATCTGTTCATGATAAAGCACAGTATGTAAAAGTAAGTATATATATGTTTTATTTATACAGCGAGTATACATTTCAGCCAAGAAATTTGTATTGCATATTTCAATTTTCTAATAAGATATTGCGTATCAAGGTCGAAACTGTCTCTCTCTTTCTCTCTCTCTCTCTCTCTCTCTCTCTGTATATATATATATATATATATATATATATATATATATATATATATATATATATATATATATATAGGTAGTAATCAGTTGGTATAATCCAGGCGAGACCTATTAACAGAATTTGAAATATGTTAAAACTGACTCACACAAGAAGCGTTCAATGTTTATTCACAATAAACAGAGCAAATTTTCTTTATAAATAGAATTAAAATGTCTTTAGTTAATGACAATTTTCACCTATGAATTTTAATTCAAAAGTATATATATATATATATATATATATATATATATATATATATATATAAATATATATATATATATATATATGAATGTGTGTGAAAATTTCTCTGATTTAAACAGTAGAGAAGACAATATTTATGAATAAAAATGACAATAGGAAAACTGGTAATTCTCTACATTTCAGTTGCTAGGTACATTCTGTTTTTGTTTTTATTAGTTACTTTGTTCAATTAATTTCATTTTCGTATTTTGCTTTGATAAAGTCCACATTGGACGAAACGCATCAGCAATTAGCAGTTTTCCTATTTTCTTATTATTCATAAATATATATATATATATATATATATATATATATATCCGAATACAAGGTTGAAAAATACATGAAAATCTAGGCATATTTTCTCAATTTGTACTTTGAATAATTTTGTAAGTTTCTAAACTTGATGTATACAAAATTCAACGGATACATATTGTCTATTTGAAAGAGAATTTTGATATAGAGTAACGATCTACGAATGGTTGACATTATCGCTTAAGAGGCAGAATAATTTAACAATAGTTATTTAATAGAATATAAATAAAAAGACTCTTTAAGAAATAAAAGCGCAAAAAGCAAGGAAAATTTATCAAAATTACAAAACCGAAAAAAAGAACTTAAATCAAAATAATAAAATAAATGAATAAATAAACTAAGCCAAACTTAAAAGTGCATACATCAGAGAAATAAATCAATTAAATAATAAAATAATAAGATAATAAATTATATAAAATTATACTTATTAAAATTATACTTTATATTATATATTATAACAGTTAAGAGATTTTATATATGGTATTAATAAAAAACAAAACAATAGGAAATATTAAACGTCAGCCGAACTTATATACCTCTTCCTCTCTCTCTGTATATATATATATATATATATATATGTGTGTGTGTGTGTGTGTGTGTGTATGTGTGTGTGTGTGTGTGTGTGTGTGTGTGTGTGAATTACATAAAAATGAAACTCTATTACACCATTCACTGAATGAGGTAATAGAGTTTCATTTTCATTTAATTTATTTATATGGTCTATAATGGATATATTGAGATCTCTTTTGTGGATCATTTTAATATTTTATATTATTATGCTCTACTTAGATTACTTACCACGGATATATATATATATATATATATATATATATATATATATATATATATATATATATATATAATATATATATATTAATTATACCTAGTTCAATCAATCAGACGAGAGATAGTGTCAACAAAATTGAAATGTTGAATGAAGCCTGGAATATGAATGAAAAAAACGGAAATGCATATGAACAGACTGATGTTGATAGATAGATAGATATGGAGTGTTTCATATATATATATATATATATATATATATATATCAAACACATAAAAATATATATATATACATATATATACACACATATATATAACTTCATATATATACATATGTATATATATATATATATGAAGAATTATACACGCACACATATATATATATATATATATATATATATATATATATATATATATATATATTGTGTGTATATTTAGGAAGCATTTTCATTGATGCATGTTTCATTAAATAATATAGACAAATGTTGTCTATTTATTTTAAGTAAATTCCTTTCATATCGTTTGATAAGCTTAATAGCATTATCATTAAACGAAGAAAGAAAATCACAATATTGATACATATTTTTTAATCCTATCTAAGCTTTCGGTTTACTTAAGCCATTATCAAAGATGACAATTACATTACATTATATTAAGCAATACACGAGCAAAACAGTGATCATAGTCTGTTTCTGTTTACATGGAAGATTCCCAAGCATCGACAAACTCGTGCATATAAGACGCTGGAAACGAAAATCGCACCGCAGCTCATGACGTCACACTTGACCACGCGAGAGTGAAAAACGAGAAGTATTAAGTATGGAAAGCCGTTGATATAAACCAATGGCTTCTGTTACCAATTATCGGCATTTAAGGATATTTGTGGAGATTACATAGTTTATTTTGTTTAGGTTAAGTTTCAGCTGTATGTATATAGCTTCAAGAATTTTTAGTTTTTGTTTATTGCTTTCATGTTTAAGTATAGTTGTGTTTTCAACAAGGATTTTCCAGAATTGTGTATGCGGCCAGGCATGTTATTTTAAATGCCTAAAAATGTTAAAGTTATCATTCAGATGTAGTGTCAAGCGTCGTGAAAGCGGGTTTGTGGTGTGACCAACATAAATATTATTTAATCCATTGGAGATACAATCTTCCAAAGGGCACGTGAATTTGTAAACTATGTTGTTTTTTTGCAAATCGCTCACCGGGGGAGAAGATTTAGTGTAGTATATAATTAATTTAATTTTTTTGGTAGGATCTGTTGTAGATAAATTAGTATTTACTATTTTTTTTTTGTATATTTTCATCTTGTTTATAATTAGTATGCATTTGATTACGGTAGAGGAGATTAATATGTTTGAGATTAGAAGAAGCAGTATTATGTACTATTTTCTTAGTATTGAGATTTCTAAGAAAGCATCTTATTTGTTCATCAGCTATATAGTTTGGAAAGCTATTATTTATAAGTGTTTGTTTTATATTCTTTAATTCACTGTAAAAATCTGTTTTGTGTGTGAATTAGTTTCTGCACGATGTATTTGATTCTTTATAATTGCTATTTTGTAGTAATATGGGCATTCACTCTTGTAGTTAAGTGTACATGAATTTATGCTTGTAGGTTTTTTGTATGGCGAAATAGTAAATTTGTTATTATTTGTGTTTATCAATATGTATCAATATTGTGATTTTCTTTCTTCGTTTAATGATAATGTTATTAAGCTTATCATACGATATGAAAAGAATTTACATAAAATAAATAGACATAACTTGTCTATATTATTTAATGAAAAATGCATCAATATATATATATATATATATATATATATATATATATATATATATATATATAGGATTTATTCGAAAATTATAACATAAACCTTTTATAAAATCTATACAAAGTAGCCATTTTGTTTCAACACTTCTGGTGTCTTCCATCATTTGATAAGACACCAGATGTCTTGAAACAAAATGGCTATTTTAACAATGATTTTATAACATATTTATGTTATAATTTACGAATAAATTATATTTGTTCTACTCTGTATTGTATACTCTTGGAAGAATAGTATTTTTTTTGGGTTATTGGAATTTATTCTGTATACACAATCCTATACTTGTATATATATATATATATATATATATATATATATATATATATATATATATATATATATATATATAGAGAGAGAGAGAGAGAGAGAGAGAGAGAGAGGGTATAGATAGATAAATAGATAAATAGAAGCGACATAAACTAATTTGTTTTTACCATAAATAGTATGTGTATAGGAGTTATTATTTACATACGGTTTATTGTCCTCCTCCTTTTTGTTGCTATCGCAACAATTCAGCCGTTGTGCTCTCCGGCCTTCAACAGATGCTTGTCGATCTTCAGAGAATTTCTTTATATCTTCCGAGAACAAGTACTCATGCTTGTTCCAGGAATTGAACTCACAATTACTATGCCACTGATTCCCCGTACGAAAGATTTAATTTACTAGGATATTTTCGCATAACTGAGCATTACGAAATCAGAACTGAAAGTGATATCCCCAGAGAGGATTAGCGGACCGAGAACAATCTACCACCGTAGAGTAAGTAATGAATTTCTGTTAGAAATTCACTGGCGGTTACCTGGACATGCACCTAATGAAGGTCGAAGAATATAACGGCCTAACCGTTGTGATAATAACAACAAAGATGAGGATATTGTTAAGGTATGTATATAATCTAAATAATCAATTAACTGAGATTGAGCTATTTCACTGCTTGAAGAATACTCGAGAAAATCTGCCATCTACTTTTACAAAACTGAATGAAAGCCGTAATTAAGACATATTGTGGTTTTATTGACAAAAACAAAATATGATGCTGTTGTATGATATATTTTTAATAAAGCAATAATTAAGGCAGGTGGTGGCTTTATTGACACAAACAAAATATGATGCTGTTGTATGATATATTTTTTGTAAAGCAGTACTTAAGGCAGGTGGTGGTTTTATTGACAAACACAAAATATGATGCTTTTGTATGATATATTTTTTGTAAATACGCAATTAAGACAGGTGGTGGTTTTATTGACGAAAACAAAATATGATTCTCTTGTATGATATATATTTGTTGTGAAGCAGTAATTAAGACAGGTGGTGGTTTTATTAACGAAAACAAAATATGATGCTGTTGCATGATACTTTTTGTAAATACGCAATTAAGACAGGTTGTGGTTTTATTGACGAAAACAAAATATGATTCTCTTGTATGATATATATTTGTTGTGAAGCAGTAATTAAGACAGGTGGTGGTTTTATTAACGAAAACAAAATATGATGTTGTTGCATGATACTTTTTGTAAATATGTAATTAAGACAGTTGGTGGTTTTATTGACGAAAACGAAATATGATGCTGTTGTATGTTATATTTTTTGTAAAGCAGTAAAGGCAGGTGTTTTTTCTTTGAAAACAAAATATAATGCTGTTGTGTGATAATTCTTTATATTTAAGAGCTTATTTTTGTCAAAACAAAAGCAAATACATTGATTATACTGTTGTATGATAATTATTGGCAGTTCATTTAACACATCAATAGTGAATAAACTAATTACTAATGCTGCTCTAACACATTGATTTGGAAAGGCGATTATTAGGCCTATTTTAATGACAGCATTATCCAATCATAACAGTAACCCCTGAGAGTCAGCAGCGCATATTGAGGCAAGACAGACATTGTCCTATAGAAGAATGCTGAGTATAACATTGACTGATCATATGAGCAATGTGTAGTTTTAAGAAAATAGGAAGAAGAAGAAGAATTCTCGTACTTGGTATCGGAAGGACACAACTAAAATGGGTTGACGCAATTTAACAACATCGGAGACGAATACGAAACTGTGTTTGTAGTAGACACAGGAAGGAAACTTCAAGAATTTCGAGACAAGATAGTAAAGAAAAGCAACAAGTAAGGAGTAAACATCAATTCTGAGAAGACAATGAAAGGTTGTTGGCAATAAATAAAGCCCAAGGTTAATCGGAAATGTCAAAATCAATCAAATATAGAAATTTAACTTTCCGAGAAGTCTTTTAACACTTAACAAAATATGTGATACTGAATCACATATACATTAGAATAAAAAAGAATTTCTTACACAAGCACTTAGTACCCATAGTATCCTTCGAAGTAGTTCGGCTGGACATCTGTAGTTGGGGACATTTTTCACAATGGTCTTCTCCTTTGTTCGGAATTTCGACAAATTGATTTGATAGTCGATGCATGAATCGACTAAAAAAAGTGATGATTAATACAAAATACTTAAAATCCTCAAATAATAAATGCTTACTTGGGAACAGATGACATCAGGAAGATCATTGATGAAGATCAGAAACTGCGTAGGACACCCGCTTTTGTGTAGAAGGATCTCGAAGCGAACCCGTTCAGGACGACCTTCATTTCACGATTTGATAGGAATACTTGGATTAAACCAAATAATTGGCGCGTAATATCGTAGGTCTGAAGCTTACGTAGAAGACAAGCATGCCAATCCCTGTCAAATGCCTTTGAGATATGAAGAGCTTGATATGCATATTCAGTGAATGCTATTGGTACATCAGCGGTAAACTGGCTAAAACGGAATCCATATTGTTTGTCAGAGAATAGGTCGTGAGAGGTAAGATGCCTAACCACTTCAGCATTTATTAGAGGCTCGAATACTTTGTCGAAAAGCGGTAGGAGGCTAAGCGGTCGATAGTTAAAGGGGCCAGAATGTTCTCCAGAGTTCTTAAAAACAGAAACTACAGAGGAGGACTTCCAACAAACTGGAGAGCAGGAAACATCGAGGGGATACTTGTAGAGTTTGGAGAGAACTGGGGCCATTTCCATAGCACATTTCTTTAAGGCAATGGCTGGTATCTTGTCACATCCACTTGCCTTATGGCGGTCTAACTTAAAAAATGATGTCCGAGACAAGTTACGGGGTTATGAGCATATAGCCGTAGTTCTAGGGAGAAAATTAGGTATGAGTGTTTCAGATGATTCGAGTATTGACTTGGAAGAGAAGTTCCGAGCAAAACATTCCCCCTTCTCTACTGCAGATGCCAGGACTTCCAATTAATTGAATAGGGGGAAGTTGAGGATTTACTGTTGTTCAGCCGACTCTTGGAGAGACGCCAATAATCGCTGAGAACGAATTGCGAGATGTTATGCTTTTTCTCATTCTATCAGCAAACAGTAATATTGCTTCATTGAGGGCACGCTTGTTACGAGCAGAGAGAAAGAGACGTCTGTTCGAATCAGACGTGTCGCATTATTACAGACGGAAGAAGTGATTTCTTTGGGCTATAGTCGCTGCAGCAGCAATGCATGCAGGCGAGAGCCAAGGAGATAAACACGGTTTAACTTGTTATTTCCTTGCTGGAATGATATTATTGATGCCGGCTTTCACTCAGGAGGAGACTCCAGACACGCATTTTTGAACAGGAGGATGAAAAACTTCTTTCCATGGGACTATCACGAAGGATATACTGTTGGTAGGAAGTTATTGGCTGGTGGGTCAGCGGAAGGAGAAGTTTGCAGACACTACCGCATGATCAGAGTTACCAAGAGGGCAGAACTGCTTAGTACGATAAGAATCAGGGATAGAGGTAAATAGGAGATCGAGAAGAGAAGTGTTTGTAACAGGGTTACTGAGGAAACGCATAGAGAAGTCAGCCACTTGTGTGAGAGATTGAGTGATTGGATGCCAGCGAGGTCAGTAACAGAATGTTTAAGCTTCCTGGTATGCTAGACATTAACCGAACACAAATATGTAAGCAAACAGGTGTCGGGTGATAACCTTGTTTCTATTATAGGAAATACTATCTAGCACGTAACAGTCTTGAGAGAAATAGGAACGGTAGAGAAAGAAGTGATAGCTGAATCAAGTCCTGAGAGAGGAAGACACATGTAAGAGTGGTGTGTAGATTCAAGAGAAAATTCCCTAGCCAGCGAGAGATGTTCACAGACATAAACTCCCAGGCCATGCATGTGGACATCAGTGTTCTTTCTAAGGAGAAAAAGGTAGTCAGATATAGAGAAATCGGAGGGGTGGATTGAAGAGTTAACATTAGTTTCACAGAGCTAGGACGTCCAGAGACTTTTCAAAGAGGAACGTTTCCTCACTGTAGTGGTTGATACCATGAATATTGGAGAGAGAAAGGTTAAGGGATTTAGGCCTGTTTCGTTGAGCTGATTTAGGTTTATATATGTCGTTGTTTATAGTCATGGTTTGTTATTTTGGTAAAGAAAAAGCTTTAGGTGGTAGTAGCATTCGGTCATCAAATGTAACATGTGCAGAAGGGAACTGGCGCAGATTGCAGCATAGTGTGGCCTTGGGGTTGCCTGTTAGAGGTGCGTGCATGGATAACCTTCCTTGCGCGACATGGCACTGCAAGAACACCGATATAATGCAACTGCTGATTAGAGTAGCCTTTCAAGACGATGCGCAAGAGTTAGGGCTCATGACTTCTAGTCGCGAACAGCAACCAGAAAACTGCCAGCCGGTACTCTCATTATGTAAAGACGTGTCCACCATCCACACATATCACACGAAATTCATGACAGCACCACTATTATGGCCTGACACGTTTACAGAATGAGTATAGCGTTACTGACGATACATTTATCCTTCTCTTTTACTTTATTAATATATTTAACAAGAAGATGGGATAAAGAAATAGAGGAAAAGAGGCTGGTCTATTGTAATTTTAATAAGTTTTTAAATACTGTATATTGCACTGCATTTAGAGATTCGTCTCCAGCTGCGCTGGTCAAACTCTCTGTCTCTGGGCAAAGAGATGAGGCTATGTCGAATGGCAGAGTCTCATCTCGTGAAACAGCTACCTGACTACGGGATCTACGCGCAATTTTTGCACGAACCCAAACATTTAATTCGGCCTTCTGTCACATCTGACCGCGTGGAGTGGTTGGCAGATACCCTGCAGTTGTAGATTCGTCTCCAGCTGTGCCGCTCAAACTCTCTGCCTTCGGGAAATGAGGATTCCTAGATGAGGCTATGTCGAAGTGGGGATGCTCGTCTTAGGAAACAGCTACCCGACCTAGTTTTAGACAGGGTCAACGAGGAATTTTGGGCCGAGATTACGGTGTCGGATACCCCATATAAATTCGGCCTCGTGCCACATCTGACGGCGTGGGACGGTTGGTAGATATCCTGCAGTTGGATATTCATTGTGGAATTCCCTTGATTCACTTCTAGCTGTTGATTACTTTTACTAAACGCCGCTGAGGAATCTTATATGTGTTGTTCTTGTCCTAAGTATTATCGTTCATTACCAACCTTCGTGTGATTATTCGATTCAGTAACCTTGCCTGGGTTACAACACATGATACGCGAAATTGTGCCATACACGAGAAAATCAACATTACACTCGGTATAAAAGCTGGGCTTTGATGTAGTAAGCACTCGCCCGAAAAATTAGATTAATAGCTTTTACCAATTTCTGAGTATTTAGTTTTAAATATTGTCTGAAAAATGTACAGAAATAACTAATTTCCGCAGGTATTTGCTTGCAAAGTAACTATAAAATTTTACTATTTCAAAAAAAAAAAATCTAAATAAAGTCGATATGTTTGTATTAGATACATTGAATGGATGATATATTTAAACAAGTATTTTAATTTTAAATCGCCACAAGCAAAATATGCAATTTTTTTCGTGTAATTTGATAAGTGAAAATTGTGTAAAAATTATAAAAGATTACAAAAAATATTTTACACCATTTTTTGGTCAAAATTAGTAAAAACAAAAAAAGAGATAAAACTGTATCTATAGTACTGCTGGGCAGATTATAAAACTAAATGTTTTAAATTTGCATTGTTTATTAAAAATCACACAAAAACTGCTGCGCTGTATAACATATTACATTATAATATGCCTAAATTGCCCGGTATAATTTTCTTTTGAAGTAAATAATCGTCTTATTTGACGCCATAATGATTTAGTAATAATGTGTTTATTCCTTGCTTCTTGTCCATGTCCACTTTGTGAAGCTTCAGTTGTGAATTCATCGGCTCTTTTAACACCTTCCGAATTTACAGGTAAATTCGGCAACTCCAACGTTGCTCCATTCTTTAAAACATCTTTAATTGGAAAACCTTGTGAAAACACAGGTTCACAACTTTCATTTTATGGGAGACTAATCAAATTTGTGTGTCGCTCTACAGTTGAATGCAAATTCTTTATTCTCTTTTCTGGTGGCTCGCTACTTCCGAAACAAGAAAAAAAATTTGACGGCTATAAATTTTTTTATTCAACATTCTGTATTTCAGTCTTTGGATAGTGTTGAAGATATTCAGTTGATTATTGTTTAAGTTTGACGGACACGCATGTCTTAATTAGTTTTTTGTTTTTTAGTTTTTTACAAATTGGTCAAACCCAAACTCAAACAAAAACATTGTTTTCAATCGTTATGAGCCTACCGATTGAATTGAATTTTATTATAAACAATTGTCTTGTAAATGGAATTTTTAAAGCATTCTGAATGTAAAAATAAAGAAAAAAGTGTGCAAGACAATAAGAAACACTACCTGCCAAAAAAAAGTGAAGTTTTGTTGAAATCGGTTGAAAAATGTAAGAAATCCGATCCCATATATAAACGAACACACACACACACACACACACACACATACACACACACACAACCTGGGTTTTATAAGTATAACTCGATATGAGTTGTCTCCCTTTCATTCTCGCGATGACTCTTAATCGTTTTCAAATTGATTTCGTGCAAAAACAATTGTGTTTTTCCAATTTTTGGCGCTGTCAGAACCACCACAAGGTAATTTTACGTAGTAGTGTGAAGTTTTGTTGAAATCGGTTGAAAAATGTAGGAAATTCGATCCAATATATAAACGTACAGACACATACACACAAAATCTGCGTTTTATAATAAGTATGATGTGTTAGTTCCTTGCTTCTTTTCCATGTACAATTTATGAAAACCTTCTGCAAGTACAGGTCCCCAATCTGCATTTTATGGGAGGCTAATCAAATTTATGTGTCGCTTCAGAGTTGAATGTAATTTTTTAATCTCTTCACTGGTGGCTCGCTACTTCTGAAAAAAGGGCTTTAAATTCATTAATGCAACATTGCTTCAGTTGACTTTTGCTTTATTCTCTGGGTCATGTTGAGGACATAGTTGTTGGTTATGGAATTTATTCTCCCTTTCAACTTCAAACCATCTAACTGTATATATTACAATTATAAATTTTATAAGGCTGTTATCATAGATTTATAAGGCTATTGTCATTGGCTTATAGTGGATATACACCTCTGGTACATAAGCACATTAACCTGATGGCTAACATTAGCTATCTTATTTGATTTAGAGACACAATTTTCCAGGCAGCAAATCTAGGATTCACTTTCGCGTTTGAGAAATTCCTGCTCCATATTCTAAACGCTGTCTCTGCTTACCACATAAAACTTCCATTTCCCGTGCAGTAAAATGTAAATTATCCAAATGGCCAATGCTAGTTTTTGATTCTACCTGGGACAAGTCCTGGTACTCATTTTCGCAAAATTTCGCTAAAGGACCAATAGAAGTATTAGGGCTTCTTGTAGTTCCATCAATATACTTAACCCTAGAACACTAACCATCAATTAAGTTACACCGCTACTAACCATGGGTATATCAGACCCGATTTTGAAAATATCAGAAAAAATATTAAATATAAATCTTTATTTGAAATATTTTACATGCAGGCACTTCAAACTTTGTACTTTGAGTTAACATTAATAGGAAATGAAAAACAATATTTAGGTAAGAAAATCAGAACTGAAAATTGTAATTAAAAAAAGGAAAATTTCTCTGGGTACTATATACCCATGGTTAGTGATCTTGGGTTAAATATGTATGAACGTTATATGGAAGTCCAAGTATCTTACTCAATTTTTATAAAGAATAGTTTTCAGAATTTTTTTTATTTACATTTTGAGTCATTGATTTGGTTTGTTTAGTTTTGTTTTACGGCATATCAACCATAATGGTTTTTTTAATGCCGATAAATTTGATATATTTTACATGCAGGCACTTCAAACTTTGTCCTTTGAGTTAACATTAATAGGAACTGAAAAAACATTATTTAGGTGAGAAAATCAGGTACTGTAAATTTTAATTAAAAATAAGAATATTTGCGCTGGGTACTATATACCCATGGTTAGTGTTCTGGGGTTAAAAACAGCTCTAAATGGAAGTTTATTTTGATGAAGTGTACAGCCAATGTTGAACAACTTTCTTTTAAGTTTCTTTCTCGCCAGAGTAACAAGTCCTCCCTCTCAACAAGTGTTTGTATTGGAATTGTCCAAAATAACTTCTTCAATGGGATTTACCGTTTCGAGTTTTTCTAAAACAGCAATAACGTCATCTGCTAGAACAACACCAGTTGCATCAATGTTAAGGTTATCTTTGTCGTTGAGATATCTACATTTTATGACCATCTCTCGTGAAAATCAAGTAGTACTCTGCTCCTTTACTTATCTAAACATTTTTCGCTGTTTTCCTCTGTAATTTTAATCTAGACTAAAGCGAGGCAATTCTCAGGGAACTGGAGATCCTAACAGGATTCATCAATGGCGGCCACAACCTTACCAACATAAGATACGCAGATGACACGGTACTGATAGCAAACACGGAAAGGAAACTACGAAACTTCCTACAGAAGGTAGCGAGGGAGAGCAAGAAGAAAGGACTAACTATAAACTACAAGAAGACAGAATGCATGGTCATCAGTAAAAGGATGAGCCCAAAATGCGATTTGCTGGTCGAGGATACTAAAATCAAGCAGATGCAGTAGTGTTCTGACGGAGGATGGTAAGTGCGAATCATTGCCAAAGATGCTGGAAACCTGGAAACCTAAGCTGAGGTCCGAAGACGGGTTGGGATGGCCAAGGATTCATTCCTGAAGCTGGGCAGAATACGACGAATCAGGTGGATTTCTATGGTGATAAAGAAGAGAGTATTGATCTGCTACGTGACAGCTGTCCTCCTTCCTATACGACAGCAAATGTTGGACAGTATCCTCAAAGATGAAGAAGAGACACGAGGCGGCTCTAAAGAAGGATGCTGAGGATATCATGAACTGAGCATGTGAGCAACGATGAGGTCTTGAAGAGGATGCAAACATGGAGGAAGTAAGAGGCAGATGAAATTTCTGGGACACGTAATGAGAAAAAAAGGGCCTGGAGAATCTTATACTCACAGAACGAATAGAGGTAAAAAAAGACACAGAGGAAAGCATCGCATGACATACGTGGTGGTGGTGGTGGTGGGGGGCTTGGGCAGGTGGATCTCGGGGTGTGGTCTGGGGGAGTTGGCAGAAACATAAAACCTGTTGAGAGCCACAAAGGATAAGGGGAAGTGAACGGCCATGATCGCCTACGTCCTGAAAGGACACGGCACATAAAAAGAAAGAAGAATTTTTGACTTATCAATGATAATGTCCTTTAAGTTAAAATCTGGATATAGAAAGTCCATATCTTGTAGGTCTGATGAAAAATACATTAGAAAGCCATGACACAAGGTTGGAAAATTTATCACTCTTAATAAGTTCCATGGAGATTATAAGTACATGAGACTGTCTCCTTGGCTCAAAACTGCCATCTATTGTTTCTTCCCTCGCTACAACACGAAACGACTAAATATAGCCACCTTTTTTTACTCCAACAGCTTCTTATCTCGCACCTCCCATCAGTGCAATTCCTTTTCTATCACTTGCTTTCCTGATAGCTATAATCTTCAAATATTCAAATGTAAATGGGAAACTGTCTTTTGGTCCCGTTTTTTCTCTCTGAGCTTTTAAATATTTCCTTTTCTTCAATGGGTACATGAACTTTCAAAATGAGTATATATATATATATATATATATATATATATATATATATATATATATATATATGTGTGTGTGTGTGTGTGTGTGTGTGTGTGTGTGTGTTATAAAGCAGATAAATATGAAGGAAAATATCACAATATTGTTTACCAGAGAAGGGAAGATTATCAGTAAAAAGTAATTTATATTTTTCAATTAATTTATAATTTGAAAATCAGAAAATGAACAAGTTCCAATTAAACAAAGATAAAAGAAAAAGGAAAAACAAGCCGAGAATAAACATTAACTTCTTGTGAGGAGGACAAGTTCAAACATTATCCTATTTTAATAAAATTTCAAAAGTAAATTTGAAATAAGAAAAGTAGAAAGAAAACTTATTAATTACCTAAATGGAAATAGTTTCTTTCACGGAAATAAACAAACAAAACGTTTTTGATAAATGGCAGTCACTTCAAAAAACACAAAATGAAGTAGATTAAATAAAATGTTTATTTTCTATTTCAAATAATTAAATCTATTGTATAAAAATACAAAAAAAAATTAATTAATTTCCCAGGGACAAACGAACAGCGTTCGAGAGCAAATGTTTATGACACTGAGATTTAAATAATATAAAAATAATTTAAAAATATGTAAGTGTAAAAATTGTCAGTAGTGTCAATTGTCCTATTGTCAATGACCAAGATAGTGTAAAGTCAATTGCTCAGTACAAAACTATGTTTCTTGTCATAAATCAATTAACTATATCAGTCACGCCACTACCTACGTAATGTGTCACTTATCAGAACAAAGTGTCATAAAAAGGCATTTAGTCATCCACAATCTACAAGAACCTATAAAAAATGTTGGTTGATAACTAACACAATCATCCTTCATAAATCCTATAACCGGAAACATCTTTATTTAAAAACACTCTATATAAAACATATGGCACCCAGTATTATAAAGATTACCATTTCATTTCCAACCTCCGTTTTGGTTATTCCTCATTCAGTAACCCTTCATAGGTTACAACACTATATCAATTTGAAAAAAAAAAACTATGGTGTGCGCATTATACACCGACGCAGAAAGGAACAAAATAAAGGTGACAGTTTTTGCATTGGAAGTGCAATTCTTATCTATGAACGGCAGGGCAACAACAAACCGTGTGATAAAGAACTTGACCTTTGTCAATCCCTGTCACGATATTTGCAAGCGGTGGGTGGAGGAAATGGAACAGATTCTCAGTAACTATATTCAGTGACCCAGGAATGTGAAGGTTATATGCCAGCCCATTTCAGGAAATAAAGATGTGGGGGGGGGGGGAGCGGACATGTCATCGAACAAATTTTCAAACCGAGTACATACAGATTGACTAGTCTGGATCGGTTCGAATTTCAAAAAAAATATCCCCTGAAAAATAATGAATACGCTTTCTTTCAAAACATATCCCCTGAAGAAGGCTGGAGCGTACAACGGTTGAAACGTTGTAAATGTAACAATAAAGATGCGGATAATAGTTTAAACAATGTAAATAGTGTAAATAAAAATACCTGTAATTAAATTTTTTACATAACACTCATTTGAAGAAATTACTGTACATTGTTAATATTACGTGTAGGTTTACCTTAGCTTAAATAATTGGGCTTTGCAAGGGGATGCCTACCAATTATTCACTCTCTGCATAGGTATAAGATACCACTCTTTGTGGTTGGTCTTCTATAATTCTTCAAGATTGCATGTATCCATCTAAGAAATCTTCTTCTTAAGCCCTGTTCACATTTGACTGAGCTCTGAGCTTGACAATCGCTCACTGCGCCATCATTGGAAAGATTATGTTGTGTTGCAAACAATATATGACATAGAGCCCTGTCCCAGAAGACACATAATGTTCTTACAACTTTGTAGGCACGTCGTATTTTTTTTTGGGGGGGGGGGTCCTGATATCAAACTGATCGCTCATCTCCAACGTAGTCACAACAAAGTTTCAAAATTCTGAAGCTGAAAAATTCCATATTGGTAAAATAACATCAGAATAATATTTTTCTTTGCTTAATAATATCTATAGAAAGGATTAAAAAATGTCGTTATTTTTTTTTCAACTGAGAATTCCCAATTTCGATGATGAATGCACTTTTCTAGAATTTGTTACAACTTTCTGTTGTAACGTTATAAGACAACATATTTACAAGTTACCTAGTAACGTTGTGGGGAGCCTACAAAAGTATTTTTGCAGCTACCATATAACGATTGTCGAGATGTCACAGCATTTTCTTAGCTGGGGTCAGGCTGAAAAATCTAACCTACGTCCAAGTCTGTTACCAATTAGTCATAAGTCAACCTGATGTATTTTGAACTGTTTGATTGATTTGTTTGTTTACCGGCACATCAACCCCTTCATGGGTCATTTAATGCCGGAATTTAATTATCTTGGGAGTTTAGATGTAATAAAAGTATATGTTGTTCTGCTTTCACAACTGAATACATGGTAGATTATACTCAACTTTTGTGCATATACATGTTTGCGTGGACATAATTATTAGAGGCTGTGATGTGTGTATTTTGTGTTGCAGTTATAGTTTAGACTACAGTTTGACTTCTTTAAGGAAATGTAGGACATTATATGGATTAATATCATGAAAGAGGTCTTTCATGTCGATTCACGTATTGTTGATAATTTTACTATAAATAGGTACTGATGGTAATTTTTATTTTTTATATATACAAATGTATTGCTGGCATTTTTTCTATAAAAACATATTTTTAATTTTCGTTTGGGATTTTACTATTTTCTCATAGCTGGGACCCTAACAGGACTTACACCCCCCCCGGATCAGCGTAGATATGGAAACACCAGCAATTAAGAGGTGGTTTCACGCTCCTCAAAACCTCCCAATCGGTGGCCTTGCTGCCGGGTGTAGTCTATCGTCATACCTAGGACTTTTGGCACCATTTCAGTTACCATTAACTCAAAGCATATTTCTTGAACCTTCACGTTTTATGCTTTGACAAATCATTAGACTCTTAGCACAACCTTCACTGATATATTTATGTTACGTGTACCATTTCGCTTTTCTCTAGGCTAGGGGTTCTCAACCAGAGGGGGGAATTCAGGGGGGATATTTTAACTTTTCAGTGGGGGGGTATTTTACTTTACAGGCAGATATTTTCCTTTTTATTTTTTATTCACAGAATTATGTGCATTGCATTCTATTGAACTGTTCATTATTGAAGTACGCTTCAATTTATTTATTTCATATTTAGTTATGAATTAAAACAAATGATTGTATAATTTCTAAAACCTATCAACATTTTCTATTTCAATTAGTGTTCTAAAATCAATCGATAAAAAAATGATCGATGTAAGTGTATGTTGTGAAGAAATAGCACAAATAGAAAACCATTCCATTGAAACTAGATATGATTATGCATTTCGGCCTTATTATTATTATTATTTTTATTATTACTACTACTACTACTATTATTATTATTATTATTATTATTATTATTATTATTATTTGTGTATGTTATGCTTCTTGCCTTGTATCCTTTAGAGTCGGGTTCAAACTATGGTCTTTAGGAGAATTGTCATTTAATTGATAGCACTTTTCTTAGTATATAGGATGTTCCCAGTAAGGCGATCTTCTGGGTAACTTATATATTGATATTACCTGGGACACTTAGTAAAATTGCCCAGTCCTTTTCTTACAAGGTCCAGAGTTCCACTTACTATTGGTACAGTCTCAGTCTTCATTCCCATATCCTGTAAATCTTGATCTCCAGGTCCTTGTATTTGGACAATCTCTCGATAATCTTTATGGAGGTATTTCTCACCCCTTTTTACACAAATGGACTCACCTAGTATATACATATACTATTGCTACGGTAAGAGACGAGGGCAAGACCGAGTCGAGTCGAGTCGAGTCGAGTCGAGTCGAGTCGAGTTCAGAGTGACAGAGTAAAGGTTGTAGGTAACCGGAAGAGTGAGGGTGAGGTAACAGCGTTGTAGGAGTCACAGTGAGCGAGCACGTAGACTCAGTAAGAAGTCATACAGCGATACTTCAATACCAAAGACTGTATATATATTTTGCTACTAACCCGTATTCCTGGAACTACTAACCTGCTTTACCAGTTTGTATTATTACGTTAATACATTATTTTCATATATTCATTCCTGGCGTTTATTTATTGGTACCGGATTTCAACCCGGAATCCACAACAAACATCTTGTTTTGCTAGAAGAATCACTTTCTTTTTCATAACGCCTGGTTCACTTTGTTTTCGCATGTTTTTTACATAATTAAAGCCCTTCGTATAGTGTGAGCCGTACGTGTGAGAACAATTGTTTGTATTTCCCTAAGGCATGGGCTTCCAGGAATCCCTTCAATTGGTTTACTGGAATCTTTTCCAACCAATCCGAGGTCTCCAACCATAACAGGGATTGTTGATGTTTTCATGTGCCACATTTTTGAGATTTCGATTTCAAGGTCCTTGTATTTTCATAGCTTTTTGAAAATCCTCAAAGATATATTGCAGTCTGCAGGGATATCAATAAGGAGGCGCTTTTTTTGTTTGTGGTCTTTAATAACAATGTCTGGGCGGTTGGCTTTGATTGTTTTGTCCCATAAAATTGTAACAGGTCCTATCTTCGTAACCGGGTCTGAAATTTATTTCAGTTTCCTTCTCGTAGAAGTTTCAGATTTTCCAGTGCAGATATTGTCCCACTCTGTCATGCCAGATTTTATATTCAGTGGGTGCCAATACCGCGCAACCTGATATTATTATTATTATTATTATTATTGTATCGTATTATATTATCTAAGCATAAACACAAATATACACACGTTTATTTTCTTCCGTTTGTTGATCTCATGAAGTTTAGAAAAGACAAAAAAACCTCATCAAATCTAGGTTCAATGAAACTATTTTCCGTTTGCCATTTACTTCAAAACCTTTTCGGGATTCTGTATCCTATTTTATACAAATGTATATATACGGAAAATAATTAATATTTTCAATAATACATGTTTATTATTTGGAATGTACCTTTTGAGTATGACAATATTGGAATGCAAGCGAGGTGACATTGTGACATGCTGCCTGAAATGGTTGTATTGGACCCAAAAGGTTGAGAAGCACTTCACAAGGACTTCTATAAAATTCTAGTTACTTAGAATACAGCTCCATTTGGGTTTCAGCGCTTATTTCATCTCTAAATTCATAACACTTTGACTTAATCTGTGTTATTTGCTTTTTAAACACCGCGCTAAGTATCTAATAAAAAATTCCCGAACAATTATAATTAATTGTAAAGAGTACATTCTTAATTAAAAAATTAAAAAATAAATTTTAATAAAGTCTACCATTTTGGAGTTATCGATAATAAAAGTTCGGACTCATTCGCACCGCGACAGCTATTACTGTTACTGCGGGATAGAAATTCACTTCTCTTGATTATTGCTCGCGCAATGATCACTCAGTTGCGCAGTAATTGAGTCAAGTAAGATCAATAAAAAGGCCATTAACAAGGTAATCTTCATCACATTGTTTCGAATGTCTATTCAGCAGCGAATGTATGTAAATAATGCCAGTAATGGCTGCCGTTCCGTAGCAGCCAACGATGCGAATGAGTCCAAACTTTTATTGTCGATAAATCCCAAACGGTACATTTTATCAAAATTTCCTTGTTATTTTTTAATTAAGCAGGTAAATTTACACCTAAATATAACTGTTCGGAAATTTTTTATTTGATACTTATCGCGGGGCTTAAAAAGCAAATTGCGCCTCAATCTTACTTTATGAATTGTTCACCCAGTACAAAGTCTAAGAGCCCCTCAAGGTAGAGGGTGACTCATTGAGGCTGTTGCATGAATATAAGACGAGAAAGTAGGAACCGCACATTATAAGAATATGCAAGAAAGATAACGATTGACCCCAGATTGAAGAGGTTAATATTATGGCGATCGGAGAAGCATCTACTCGTGAGCCTTTTGCCCAAGGTAGTGCTTGTTGCGAAGAAGCTGTCAGAATGTAAATCGCTTCTTACCGATGGAATAGAAGTGGGTAATTCGCCCCCAATAGTAGGGTGGTTCTTAGCTGCGAAGGTCTGAATTTGTGAACTGTAGTTCGTCTAGACATTTGCCATGAAAACAACGATGAAGTAGCAAGAAGCAAGCGATAGTTTGTCTACATGAAAGGGTTTGTAAGATAGAAAATAATTCATCATTCATAAGGACGGGTAGACACTTTTGAACTGGAAAATAACAACTGATCAGCTCCAGTATCTGTCTATATTTCTGAGATGAGATATTATATACACTATTTACATTATTCGGACTATTGTCCTCATCTTTGTCGCCATATTTATTACAAAGTTTCAGCCTTTCAGTATCTGTCTATATTTCTGAGATGAGGTATTATGTACACTATTTACATTATTTGGACTATTGTCCTCATCTTTGTCGCCATATTTATCACAACGTTTCAGCCTTTCAGTATCTGCCTATATTTCTGAGATGAGGTATTATGTACACTATTTACATTATTAAGACATTGTCCTCATCTTTGTCGCCATATTTATTACAACGTTTCGGCCGTTGTACGCCCCAGGCATTTTTCTCTCCATATGTGGTCAGCCACGCCTGATTTTTCCACTTCCCTTCGTGTTACAGCTTTCTGGTGTTCTTGAAGCCTTACCATAAGTAATAAATATGGCGACAAAGATGAGGACAATAATCCGAAAAATGTAAATAGTGATCAGCTCCAGCTCTTATATGGGAGCAATAATCCATTCTTGATATGACCTCTTTAATAGCTTTTGTTTAATGCTTGTTTCTTTGTTTAACTACCTACCTCGAGTTATTGTTCTCTAAGGATTCGATAAGTGGCATTGACTGACTTCAAATCTATTCTAAGAAATTGTCACTCATTGCTGCCATATATGGTCTGGCGCCCCTTCTAATTGTCTCAAGGTCCTTGATAAAATCCAAAGACGGACATGCAATGTAATTGGCCCTGATCTGACATCTCGTCTGCAGCCTCTCTCTCACATACGTGCCGTCGCCTCCCTCTGTCTTTTTTACAAATATTTTCACGGTAAGTGCTCAGATGAGCTGCTTTCGCTGGTTCCCATACTTCATGAATTTAAGCTTTCAACTAGGCTGGCATCTTCACTGTCGAAACTGTTAAATGTAGCCGTCTCTTCTACTCCAATAGCTTCATGTCTCGCACTTCTCGCTTGTGGAACTCCCCCTTTTTTCCTGTTTCTCTGATAGCGATAATCTCCAACTATTCAAATAGAATGTCAATCGACGTCTCCACATGACTTGATCTATCCCCTAACCGTCTCTTCATCCTTTCCCCTATCACTCCTATTTGTTTTCGCTCCAACTCGCTGTAACCCCTCGTGTGCTAGTGGCTTCCCGCCTTCCTTGGGGTTGAATGCTTTAAAAAAATGTTGTTTCTATTATCCTGATTAGTTTCTGAACTTTTCTATGCTACAAATTTTTGGTCGATCCGAAATATGTCTTGTGCCGAGAGGAATTCTGAAATTCCGCTTCTTGGAATTTCGATTTCTTTAGCTATTGACTTAAAGTCTTAGACATCTTCGTTGTCTTCATTCTGATTTTATTGGAAATGTCATCATGTCTTAAAGCAATGGACGAATGAAGGAATTCGATGTAAGATTTTTTCTATCTATAAGAAAAATCGATGCTGTTGCTAATAAAAGGGGAAATATAAAATTAAAAATGTCTGGTGACTGAAAAGGTTTTCGCATACATTGTTGATGGCCATTTGAAAAACGTCACCTCTTATTTTGATCCGCTGCGATCAAATATTATAATTAGGTATGGAATGATTTCAATAAGGTTCATGGTTCATCTGCCGAAAATGTGATGCTAAACATTTACTTATATGCTTTGCTTTATTAAAAAATTACAATAGTTTAAATTGAACGAGAGCTTTTACACAATGCTGCATTTATAGATAGATATGAACAGAATGACATAGATAGATAGATAGATATTAACAGAATTAGATAGATAGATAAATAGATAGGAACAGAATTAGATAGATAGATAGATAG
>CAHIKZ030005236.1:2005000-2020000 GCA_903632075.3 Acanthosepion pharaonis | reverse complement strand
AGACTTCATAAATTCAAGCGTCCTACGAGGCTGGCAATGTAGCCGTCTCTTCTACTCCAATAGCTTCATATCTCGCACCTCTCCCCTGTGGAACTCCCTTCCATTTTCCTGTTTCCCTGATAGCTATAATCACCAACTATTCAAATGTAATGTCAATCGACATCTCCAGTTGCCTTGATCTATCCATTATCCTTCTCCTCATCCTTTCGCTCCTATCTGCTTTCGCTTCAAATCCTCTGTAACCTCTTGCGTGCTAGTGGCTTCTCGCCTTGTTTGGAGTGAAATGCTTAAAAAAAATATTCTGAACAATGAAAAATCATTGCATAATATTTACATACATTTTTGTGCATACGTTTTAAATTTCCAATAATTTCAGCCATATTTCAAGTGACAGGAGAGAATTTGCAATAATGAATTGTCGCATTCTGGCACCTATGCAAGACTTTACTAGATGATTATTTAGTGGAAATTATGCCCTCGCATATAAACCCGAATAAATGCATATATGTAAACAAATATAGGTGCAAAATTAACAAATTTCCCCATAAAACATACATATGGTATTGTTAAATAGCAAGACGTCGGTAATACTAACAATATAACCGAGAGGAAAATCCTGTTTAAAATATGGAATCACTTGTGTTGTATGCGTAGCTTTGAATGAGTTGGACTGATCTCTACATATGTGACCAATTAATTTCTCTTTATTAAATGACTACTTCCTCGTCAGCATTTTTCTTTAGGTTAACCTATATCAATCTTCATCTGGTGACAGATATTTCAGTTCTCTGGTAGGTGTGTGATGGTTTTTTTATCCACATCAATTATACATATTTGGGACTTCATAGAGAAAATTTTTGGTATCTTTTGTAAGATGTGAAGTGTAAATGAAATATTTTCAAGAAAGGGTAATTATTTGAGTGTATGTATCAGTGATTATATCAAGCAAAATTACTGATAAAACAGTGAAAACCAGCCACTAACACTTGTTCATTATTCGGAAATAACTATCTTTTTAGAATTGGATTTCCGGTTCTTTCTAAAGTTTTCTTTTTTTCATTCTCTTTCACTTCTACTAGTCACTTGCGTCTTAGTGGCATTATCGCCTTGTTTGGGGTCAATAGATTAGAAAATAAATAAATATAACTCTGACCGTTGTGATCTGGTACTACAGACCCACAAATAACTTAAATCTCTTCTGTTCTTGTTCATTTTACTTATTTATTTACTAGTTTAATTAATTCAATTTATTTCTTTATTTTCGTTTACTTTTACTGACTATCTGAGTTTAGGATAATGTTCTTTGATGCCGATGCTAATCTTAGATTCCCCCACCCCTCATTTGTTTCAATCCGTATTTGGTGTTCTTTGTTTGGATATTGAATTGTTCGAATTATTCATGCTAGCAACGGACAGTTAACTGAGCCCAGTCTGTCGTCCATGTTGGTATGTTTTTGACTTTCCCCCTACTGGCGAATAACAGTCAGCCTAAACGCACCCTAATAGGTACCTAATAACTAAAAATACATAACTTGACTTTCAAATGCATCAGTAACTAAAATAGAACATTTAATCAGACAGAAAATAATAACATGATTTCATGTTGACGTTGCACACGACTTCAAACAAAAGGTTAGGAAGGAAATTCCCATCAATACTGGAAAAAGCGATAACCGTGACCTTGAGGAATCTATTGTCATGAAAATTTGTTTTAACAGAAAAAAAGACATGCTTGCTAACAATTACACAAGGACGACTTAATCCGAATACTACCTTATAAGGAATGGTTAATATTACCATTATCATTAAAGTTCAGGAGAAAAGATACTACACTTTGCTCCCAACTCGATAAGCAGGGAGTGAATAAGAGTGTAGCTCAAATAACAGTAATGGCTCTATCAATAAATGCCGAATCTCTATCTATAAAATGCAGGATGTGTGTGTAACGAATGCACGGCCGCAATTTTCGACGGATTTGCACCAAAATTTATATTCACATACTCCAAGTTAGCGGAAAGTCCAAGACCGACTTTGCATTTCCCAACTCCCATCGATAGTAGAAATAATCGATTTTTTCATGCTTCTACGGCAGTTTTCATGTAGTTTGCGATCATTTTCTACTGGCCAGAGTGTGAGCCTATAGCTGGCTGCCACGAAAAGGCAGGAAGATTCTATTGGTCAGCGTCAGAGCCAACAGCTGACTGACACGAATGTTAACTAGCATGCTAGCATGCAAAAAAAATCGATAGCTGCATTCGTCACAAGTGGGAAAAATTTAAATCTGAATGGCACTTTACTCCAATTGGCTCATTCGCTTGCTTAAACTCAACGTTGATTCTGATTCTGCAGAACTGGGTTGGGTGTGAAAAAGTATTTGTTGTTAACATTCTTTTTTCATTCGGTTTTTCCAGTTACGAGTCCTTTTTTAAAGCTGATCGTTTTGTGTTCATTTTGTTTAGTTCTTTTTTCGTAACAGATTTAATGTTTAGTATTGAGCTTAGAAAAAATTTGCAGTGTGAGATAGGCAAGAATTAAGGCATGTATCAACATCAGCACGGCAAAGGGAACTCCTTTAAAGGCAAGGAAGGGCAAAAATTTTTTAAAGTCAAGTGATAGCGATTGCTGTATGAGTCGTACGATTTTTGAATCAAGCACGGGCAACGCCAGGCCATGCTGCTAGTGTTTTCATATAATATTACCATTTCCATTAGAGTTTAGTATCCGTTCTCTCTGTTGTGTTTCTGCTTTCGAGGCATTTACAGATTTATAGTAAGGAATACTTGGCACAGAAGATTCTAAAATGCGACAGTACCTCGGCATAGCATCTAGGAGACAGTGTTGGATTCATCCAGTCTTATTTATGGTCTAGAATAAAAATAAGTAAGCATATTTTCAAGTGTATATTCATAAGACATAGTAGAGCGGCTAATTTAATACTTCAGCTATTAAGTAGGCATATGATGTAGTTAATGAAAGGCTTGGTAAATTACACCTTCACCACCACACAATAAAAACTTATATAATGTCAATGAGATTACATTTTTGTCATGATATTTTGTTTGGTTTCGTTTCAATGTGTTATTTAATGCCGACAACATTTTTATTGCTAGTAATATTTTTTCAAAAGTATTTCTGGTAATATTTTTTCCAATTAAGTATTTCAGATAATAATGTTTTGCTGGTAATATATTTTTCTTCAAAACTTTATTGCTGGTAATATTTTTCTGAAAAATGTATTGCTACTATTAAAACCTATTTTTACACGTTTTGACTCCAGTTTGGGGGTTAACTATTTGCCCATAGCTGGTACCCTAACATGTGCTACCACCCAGGGTCAGGGTGGACATGGAAACACCAGCAATTAAGTTTTAGTTCCGCGCTGCTCAAAACCACCTGATCAGAGGCCTTGCTGCCAGTTGTAGTTTATCATCATACCCAGGACACGTCAAGATATGTGTGAACATAAGTGAAGTCGAAGTGGATTCCTGCATTTTTTTAAGATATTAGGTCTAAGAAGTTCGAATTCGAGGTCTGTTCAATTGACCCGTATCCATCGTGTTAGATTTGACACCAAACCTAAAAAAAACACTAAGCACTGAAAGGCAATTTAAATTGTTTTTAGGGCATGCTGATTTTTCACTTTCTTTAGAGAATCAACATTGCACTCATAGGCTTATGTAATAAGTACTGACACAATAACTAAGATTCGTAGCTTTTATCAAGTTATGAGCATTTAGTGTTAAATATCGTCTGAAAAAAAATGTTCAAAACAATCTAATTTCCGCAGGGTTTTGCTCACAAACTGTTTGAAAATTTTATTATTTCAAGAATAAATCCAAATAAAGTTGATATATTTTTTATTAGATACGCTGAATAGAAAATATATTCAAACCAGAATTTTAATTATGAATTACCACAAGCAAAATATGCAGTTTTTGTTACTGCATTCAATAAGTAAAAATTATGTAAAGATCATAAAAGATGACAAAAAAGGCTAATCAATGAAAAAGATCTGACATTGTTTATTAGATTATAATTAATATAAGTAAAATATAGATAAATGTATTTATTATACCATAATACTGCTGGGCATAAATTATGACACAGATAAATATGAACAGAATAGATAGATAGATAGATAGATAGATAGATAGATAGATAGATAATAGACAGATAGATAGATAGATAGATAGAACAGACTGATAGATAGATAGATAGATAGATAGATAGATAGATAGATAGATAGATAGATAGATAGATAGATAAGAACAGACTGCGATAGATAGATAGATAGATAGATAGATAGATAGATAGATAGATAGATAGATAGTTAGGAAGGAAGTCTGCTCAATAAATAATATTTGTTAGATCATTAATTAGACGATAGATAAAAGTGTAAATAACAACATAATACTGCTGATCACAAATTATAAAACAAAATATTTAAAATCTGCATTGTTTATTGAAAATCACACTAAAGCAACTGCATTGTATAATATATTGCATCATAATATAGCTAAATTGTTCAGTATAATTTCCCTTTGAAGTAAATAAATGTCTTATTTGATAGCACAATAGTTTAGTAATAATGTGATTGCACCATGCATCTTGTCGATATACAATTGGTAAAGCTTTAGTAAATTATAAATCTTTTAAGGCTGTAGTATAAGGCTTTCACTGATCATCAGAATTAAATTGCAGCACTACAATTTCGAACCTAAACTTCATCTTTTAAACTCGTTTCCTCAGAAAATGGTATTTGTAAAAAAATATTTTGTTATTATTTATGCCAAACCCCAACTTCGAAATTGAGTGCAGTTCAAAGGTTGCAAAATTGACCTTACTTCGTCCTTGGCAAGTTGACTACTTAAAGAGCCTAAAATACTAGTTGGGGATGAAACGAGGTTTAATAGTAGAATAAAATATTGAAGAGCATAGTACGAGGATAAAGGAAAATAAAAAGAAAGACTAGTCACTGTTAAGAAGACAGAATACACTAAAACTACTGCAATGTATAACATATTACATCATAATACCGATAAATTGTTCAAGATAATTTCCCTTTAAAGTAAATAAAGGTCTTATTTGATGACATAATGATTTAGGAATAATATACTTTTGTTATGCTTCTTGTCCGTATACGATTTGTGAAATTGCAGCAGTTAATTTACCTGCTCTTTCAACATCTTGCAGATGTGCAGGTAAATTCGCAAACTCCACCATCGATCCATTCATTAGAACCTCTTGCAGTTCATTATTAGAAAAAACAATTATGCAAGCGCAGGTTCACAAACTCCATTTTGTGATAGGTTAATCAAATTTGACCATCGTGTCGATGAATGTCATTTTTTAATCTCTGCTGCTTCGCTACTTCTGAAACCAATAAATATTTTTATTACAAAATTTACCCTTACTTATATTTTCGTGATGTAAATTAAAGGAAATATTAAAATTTATCTTGTAATTTAACATAACTAATTAATTATGAATAAATATTTACTTATCTAATGGACAACATTTTGATAGCTTCTTTACTCACCACCAAGGGCACCTGTAGCGATGTGATGGTTAGCAAGTTGTTTCTCTAGAACAATTACGACTGAGTAGTGAGTTAGATCCTCATTGGGTGCTCCCTACTTTCGGCCTTGTGTCACATCTAAGCTACGCTTTCGAAAATCTCCACTCACTGCCAATTCATCTTTGACAAAAAATATTTTTTGAAAACAAGGCGAAAGTATTCCGTTATAAATGTTTAATTCTGCATTTGCATCGACTGTTGCTTTATTTTCTGGATCATGTTAAAAAATACACAGTTGTTGGTTATGAAATTTCAAACCATCTAACTGCATATATTTCACTTATGAATTTTATAAGGCTTTCACTGATCAGGGAATGAAATTCCTACACTCCAAACTTGAACCTAAATTTAATCTTTAAATTCGTTTCCTCTAAAACGGTAACAATTTAAAAAAAAAATTCTTGTATTTATTTATAATGTCAACTGCAATTTTCAATTTGAGTTCAATACTGTGATTCCAAAATCGACCTGCCTCACTGGTACATTAGTCTTTCAAAAACCTTTCAGTTGGTTATTTTCTAAAAGTTATATCTTAGACACAAAATGTTGAACTATTTTAAGGAACATTTCTGAATATATCAACCTGTTTTACCCAATAAAACTACACATTTTCCAAAGCCAATTCATAATAAAATCGAGTTAAAGCACTTTAGAGTCATCATATACAGAGAGTTAAAGTCGCAATTTTGGCGATTTTTAAATGTTTAATTAAAATTAGTTGAAACGTTTGTCAGTACATTTTCCTGAAATGATGACTCATTCTATTATTTTTACAGAAGCTGAACACCATTATTAAAATCACATTTTTTTTCTATTTAAGGTGCTTCGACCACTAAAAAGACTTCATCGGATATCATGGATTTCATGGATTTTTCCATTTGTCATTCAATTACCCAACATTGTTTTCATATCTAAAAAATAATATTCTCCGATATAAAGTGATTGATTCGTTTTCTATGGATTATCAACCTTTTTCAGGTTATATAAAGCCAGAAAATAGTTTAGGTTGTAAGAATTGATTGGGGGGGGGAGATAACAGTTTTTGATAAAAGTCTTACTAATTAACCCATAGCTTGGAGGAGAAGAGATAGATACATGCCTTTCCCAAGGGTATTTGCGCATAAGTAACGGAAAAACAGTGGAGTAATGAATAGCGGCTCGAACTGAGGAATCGGAGAGCCGGGTTCGAATTCCAGTCGAAATCCATTGCATTCACTTACGTGCTAATACCCTTGGGAAAGGTATGTACTTTTGGGTAACTAGCAGGACAGGATGGGTTCTATAGCTTTTGATGGTTTAGGAGAAAGTAACTCTGAGTAGCACATACTATAGAGATAAGGATGAATCATTCACATTGGCACGATGATCCACGACCCTGATGATGGTTTTTCAATTAACAGTCATTAACCATGAACCCCCCCCTGCACATTTATGTTTATAGTATTTGGTATTCCCAAGATCGATATTGCTTATCTTCGGTGATCGGATAAGAACTGCCATTTCAATGTGATGTTGCCTGAAGCCAGCATGCTTAAAATGACGACCACTCTGACCGAATGATGTGAAACACGACTGGTGAAACTATAAGTTCTCTTACAAAGGGAGAGACGTGTATAAAACCTGACGGAGAGCATATTTTTTTTATTAAGATTTTGTCCTCAGATTTAACGCAAAACTTTTAAAAATAAAAACAAGAATCTATTTCAAACACGGGTATCCACCTAAAAATATGGTTTGAAGTAATATAAACACACATACGCGTTTGGCAATATATTCACTCAAATAAAACTGGGGAACATTAATAAAATCCTAGCAATCCTATTAAAAAGTGAGCATATAGTTATAAAAATGAAGAAAAGCAACGACACTTTTCTGTTTCTTAATACGTTGCTTAACTATCGGATTTCTGTGTTACTCTGTCGTATCTTAAACCAATGTTCAGGTAGCTGATTTTTTTTTCTGCTTATTACATTCTCAAATCTCCACTTCGTCATTCGAATTGTCCGCTGTCTCTCTTGCTTATGACTCCATATTCCATTTCCAAGCAATTGATAGTCGTTTCTTTCAGTTTACCATTACAGGGTACAATGACTAAATACATCTATTTCAAATACGCTATTCGCTTAAAAAATTTTTTTGAAATAATATATATATATATATATATATATATATATATATATATATATATATATATATATATACGCGTTTGACAGTATAGTCGTTCAAATAAAACTAGGAACATTAATAAAATTCTAGTAATCCTATTAGAAAGTGAGCATAGTTATAAAAATGGAGAAATGCAAATGAGAAAGATCGTAAGCGAATTAACATATTTAAAATCGTAATGCGAGTGATGTGAAAAATACGATTACAAAATTATACTTGAATAACTACGCTTCATTAACGTTAGTATGAATCATTGGTAAGTATAAAAATAAAATAGTAGCAGCCATATTGGAAAAAAAAAGCTGAATCACAGCTTATGCTTCATAAAAATTTTAACCTTCAATCAGGGATTGGCCAAGCGTTTGGAAGGGTGCAAACTGGCAGCTGGCCAAGACAAACAAAAAATTATTATTTATATATATATATATATATATATATATATATATATATATATATATATATATATATATATATATGTGTGTGTGTGTGTGTGTGTGTGTGTGTGTGTGTGCAAATATGTAGAAAATAGGAAAAAACTCGTTAGATAAATAATCCGAAGTTCTTTAGTATTTTTGTTTTATTTTAAAAACCATTGCTCGATACAAAAAGTAGAGCCTAAATTATAATTATTTTTTATTTTTTATTTTTTTAAAATATGATTCATATTTTAAAAATAATTATAATATATATATATATATATATATTATAAATAATATATAAATATATTATAAATTACTATAATATATATATATTCAATATATATATATTATTTAAAAATAGTTCCATTATATATATATATATATATATATATATATATATATATATATATTTTTGTAAGATTAAAATATTTTTTAAATATATTTCATACCATAATAAATATTGCATCGAAATAGAGTTTCCTTTTCGTGATAGCGTTAAATATGGAGAAGTGAATAGAATGCAGAGGCTGTAAAATCAATAAGATAGGTTCATAAATCGTACTTCCTATCGTCAAAACTGAATTTAAATATTGATTACTTATGGCCAATATAGACATTGTGCGATGGATAAATTGTCGCCTAAATTACCCCAAAATGAAAATAAGACTGACATCTTATTTTAACAGATATATTTACCAAAATTACACAAAAATATCTTGAAATACTAAAGAGTAAATTTATTCAATAAAATCACCATTGGCTTCAACCACGACCTCCAGATGACATTGAAATCTCTTGCATCTCTTCTGGGCGGTCTCCTTGTTTAAGTTGATGAATATATGTATGCAAAGCCTGCGTTGATAAATTGTCGTCTAAATGACTCAAAAATGAAAATAACACTGATATTTCATTTTAACAGATATATTTACCAAAATTACACAAAAATATCCTGAAATACTAAAGAGTAAATTTATTCAATAATATCGCCATTAGTTTCAATCACGGCCTCCAGACAACTTCAGAATCTCCTGAAACTCTTCTCCAAGATGTTGAATGCTGCCATAATCCTTTTCCTTCGTAATCACCGTTAGACTCAACCAACTCTTTCCGAATTATCTACACTGTCTTGACACCCAAACACTCTGAAATGTTTTGGAGCTTCTGGAGCCAATGCCAAGCAGTACATCGTGACATATCCAAATTGCCGGCGGAATAAATTGCGTCATGGTGCTTTTTTTTCTTTTTCACTGACGGTGCCCAACTGACCCTACTATACTGTTAAAAGGCAAAAACAAACAACGCGCATGCGTGAAATTAAAACTAATATGGCGGCAATTCACCCCTAGTATCCTGTATGTCCATTTAGAATGTTTCATTTTTTGGATAAGTATACTTCGCAAAAAACACGTTGTAATAAATGTTGAACTTAATTGTCAGGTGAAAGCCAAGTCAAGTAAGGCAATAAAGTCACTAAGACACAATGGCTTAATGAGTGTCAGAGAATACGAGGAAAAAATTATTTAACAGACGAGATCAATAAAAGAATATTAAGTAGACAGACGATAACGATTGACATTGCATTTAAATTTTTGAAGATCAAAGTTGACTTGAAAGCAAGAGACTGGAGAAGAGTTCCACAAGCAAGAAGTGCAAGAGAAGAAACTGTTAGCATAGAACTTACGGTTATATCTTACTTTCACTATTCCAATTCGTTTTTGAATTTCTATCACATTTTCTATCGTCTGTTACTACACACATTCCTGTACCTTATTGATTTTAATGTCGCCCACTTTTGCAATTATCTCTTGCTGATGACCGTACATTTATTTTTTTTTAAATAATTTCACCCAAAGGAAGGAAATAAAGCCACAAGGATGCAAGAGGTTACTAAGTGTTAGAGAATATAAGAAAAAAACAACTACTGAGGAGAAAGGACAATAAAAGAATAAGAATTAAGAAGACAAAAGACAACGAATGACATTCCATTTAAATGTTTGAAGATCAAAGTTTAATGGAAAACAAGAAACCGGAAAAAGATTTATATATATTGTGCCTCGCAAAGTGAGTGAACCCCAAAGAAAATATTTAAAAAAATTGTCTCATCTTTGCAGATATCAAACAAATCTAAATTAAATCATGCATCCATTTAGAAAAACCCTTATAAAAATGAATAACAGCAACTTTCCAAAAATTATATCAATCAACCTGGAATAAAAATATTAATGAAAAGCTAATTGCACCCTTATAATTAATATTTCATGCAGCAATATATATATATATATATATATATATATTAGACTATGAAATTTAATTTTTTCATCCAAATATTTTTGGCATTTAAAAGAAATGAATAAAAAAAAACACCAAAAGTAAAATGGAAAATAATAACTAGAACAACAACTTGTAAAACCTGGGATGACCCATGCCCTTTATGCCTACATGAAAAACTACACATTATTAAGTTTCTAAATAATGCAAATTTATTAAACCATAGACATGAGTTAACGGTCTTCTGCCGACATCAACAAATTTTTGCATTAAATACTTAGCATAAAAAATAGTATCTCCCGTCGGTTTCGACGTATGAGGATCTGACAACTTAATTGATTCAGTTATAAAATTTTGTGCGATAAGCTTAAGTGGCACTTAAGACCTCCTAGTGATTTACAAAGGAGGACACATATGGAGCAAGTGTGAGGATTGTGAGATGAGATCACCTTTTAGATATTGCTCTCGCTTCTTGAAGATGATTCAGGCAAGCAGATTGAAAACTGCTGAGTCCACTAAAACACGTTGATCTGCATTCTACCCGCTCCAAGGCTAAGCGCTCAAGGGTGTTATGTAGTATATTGACAGCTGACAAGTATATATATATATATATATATATATATATATATATATATATATATATATATTCGGATGAGTTCCACCACGGAATATGTGATCGAGCGGCTTATTAAACAAAAAGTGATTCATCCAGTCTAGATGAATCCTCAACAGAATGTCATTACTCCAATTACATCATAGACGAGAAAAAAATGATAACAATATTTCCTTTGTTCGGTCGCAGAAATTATGTGGAGTGAATTTAGTTTTTCTTTTTCTTTTTTTTTTTTTAAACAGAAATTCTAACTTGCATAAAAAAACACACCTTTGTATAAATTAATTGAAACAGCCGCTTTAGTTTGCTTTCTTTCACCATACTGTCAGTATAGAAATGTTGTAGACTCCGCTTGACTATTTGTTTCTTTTCGAACTCCTAGGGTTTTGGGGATAGACCGCCATTACCATATATATTCTGAAACTACATTACCCAGGGTACTTGGATAAGTATATTTCATTTTGATCAAAAAGGGTACAGCAAAATTATTTTTCCTTCGATTTAAATTAAATTTAAATTTGAGCAATAGAATGACTCCTATCCAAAATATAGAAAGGAGAAAGCCAGAAGATGGAGGTCACATCGGCATCATGAAAATGAAACAATATGGGCGTCAAGTTGAGCAAGGAATTACCAATCAATGGGTGTGCCTTAAAATACATATTTTTTGCGACAATTCAACTGTCATAGCAATGCTGAAATCTCCTCATCAATTTATTCAATGAAGCATTGCATCAAATACATATCAAAGCTGTTTTTGAACCACACCACTGAATTTTTTTCCCTTTGTTTAAATTAAATTTAAATTTGAACAAGGGAATTATTCCTACGAGTACTTGGGTAAGTATATTTCATTTTGATCAAAGAAGGCCCCCGGGGGACAACTCCAACCCAACTGAAATTTTGAAAAACAAAAAACTGGTTCACATATAACATAATTCTTTTTCAAATGCCTTATTTGTAGAAAAATATTCACTAATTAATGTTTTAGTCCTTAATAAATTACTTTTATTCGATTATGAAAAAAAGTTTTTCTGGTGCTGAGTCGTCTCAGTCCTGAGTTGTCCCGATGCTCTGTCGCATATGTTGAGTCGGTGGTATTGAGTCGGTGGTGTTGAGACAGCGGCGTTGAGTTGTCCCCTCCCATCTTTTAATACCCTGTCAAGGAGTTTCTGTAGTTTTCTTTCCGTGTCAGCTATCAACACAGTGTCATTTGCATATCTTAAATTAAGATTGCGACCACTGAAAATCTTGGTAGACTCCCCAGCTTCTTAATGATAGCCACACAGTTTTAGGTTGAATAAATCTGGGGAGAAGACACCTCGTTGTTTTACGCCCCTTTCTATTATTGAGTAGCTATTCAATTCATTTTCTATGCCTATGCAGGCGTTTTTCTCCAAATATGATTTCTGAAATATTCTAACATCTTTCTTCAAATACATCTAGTTTTCCTAGAAGCTCAAATAGATGATTGTTTACAAATGTCGTTTTTTTTTATATTTTCCTTCAGACGTCATCGTTCTGTTGTCCGTTTTATTCTCAATGTCCTTCTGTCGAACTACATCTCTTGTGATTCCAGTGTGGTCTTAATCGGCGTGGAAATTAACAAAACGTTCTCCGCAATATAGAAAGATTGATATTGCACAGCAGTTCAACTTTATTTTACTTAGCAGGACAGGATGGGTTCTATAGCTTTGGATGGTTTAGGAGAAAGTAACTCTGAGTAGCACATACTATAGAGATAATGAATTAATCATTCACATTGGCACGATGATCCCGACCCTGATGATGAATGATGAATATAACGAACCCAACTGGAATTGGAACTCGGCTTTCCAATTGACAGTCATTAGCCATGACACCACCCGCACATTCATGTTTATAGTATTTGGTATTCCCAAGATCGATATTGCTTATCTTCGGTGATCGGATCAGAACTGCCATTTCAATGTGATTTTGCCTGAAGCCAGCATGCTTAAAATGACGACCTCTCTGACCGAATGATGTGAAACACAACTGGTGAAACTATAGGTTCTCTTACAAAGGGAGAGACGTGTATAAAACCTGACGGAGAGCATATTTTTTTTTATTAAGATTTCTCGTGTCCTCAGATTTAACGCAAAACTTTTAAAAATAAAACTAGAATCTTTTTCAAACACGGCTATCCACCTAAAAATATGGTTTGAAGTAATATAAACACACATACGCATGTGGCAATATATTCACTCAAATAAAACTGGGTAACATTAATAAAATCCTAGTAATGCTATTAAAAAGTGAGCATATAGTTATAAAAATGAAGAAAAGCAACGACACTTTTCTGTTTCTTAATACGTTGCTTAACTATCGGATTTCTGTGTCACTCTGTCGTATTTTAAACCAACATTCAGGTAGCTGTTTTTTTTCTGCTTGTTACATTCTCAAATCTTTCACTTCGTAGCTCGAATTGTCCGCTGTCTCTCTTGCTTATGACTCCATATTCCATTTCCCAGTCGTTTCTTTCAGTTTACAGGGTACAATGGGTAAATTGCCGCCATTTTATATTTTTTAAGTTTCGCGCATGCGCGTTGTTTCTTTTTGATTCTGTCGACTGCACAGTTTAGTCGGGTCAGTTGGGCTACGTCTGTGAGAAAAAGAGCACCATAACTCGATTCACTCTGCCAGATTTTTGGAAAAGGTCTGCTGTACTGTTTAGTATTCGCGCCGGAATCTCCAATATGAACATTTCAGAGTGTTTGGACGTCAATCTATGCAGACTATTCGGAAAGAGTTTAATAGTGATTCCGAAGGTACAGCAGCTCGGAGAACTCACTCTGATCGTTTTGATTAGAAAAGACGTCCCGAATGTGTTTGTCAGAGCCTAGGAATCAGCACGAAAGCTTACATCGTGTCTTGAAGAGGTACGGTGCCCTGTGTCAAAAGGCTGGCTGCTCAAAGAACCCACATCTGACAACAGGACTCTGCACCATGTCACACAAGTAGGAGAATCCAGTCATGATTGTCAGACAATTTCTGCCGCTACATCACCCCTTACATTTGGCTAACTCTCCAGACTGCAACCCCCTTGATTATTATGTGTGGGGCACAGTTGAGCGCAAGATCAACAAAACACCTTGTAACATCAAAGATGAACTGAAGGTAAGGATTATGGCAGCATTCACCAACTTAAACAAAGAAACCACCCAAAAGAGTTGCAGAAGATTCCGAAGTCGTCTGGGGGCCGTGCTTGAAGCCAATGGCGATTTTATTGAATAAATTTACTTTTTAGAATTTCACGATATTTCTGTGTAATTTTGGTAAATATATGTATTAAAATAAGATGTCAGTGTTATTTTCATTTTTGCGTCATTTAGACATCAGTTTATTCATCGCAGCCCGTATTTTGTTGTCTGCAATTCTCTACATAATGAAAGAAAAGTTAATGTTGGAAAGAAAGATAAAATCGTTATTCTTTTTTTAATATTGAATAATTCTAATAATTCTTCTTGATGACATTAAAAGATAACTATATTGTTTAAATTAAACGCACACAATTGTCTATTCATTTATCGCTATCTTTGTAAGGATCAGTGAAACTTTTTCTGTTTGTCCTTTGTCTATTTGTAACTTTGGTGATGCTAAAATCAAGCATATATATAAACTAACAAGGTCTCATCATTTTACAATTGAAATGGCGAGATGGAACCGTAATTTTTATATTAACAGCCGATTCTCTCGCTGTGGAACTCTCTTTTGGCTTCTTGCTTTCCAGTCAACTTTGATCTTCATAAAATTAAATGAAATGCCAATCGTTATCTTCTGTCCTCTCAATTTCTTTTCTTTTATTTTTCTAACTTAATAAATGTTTTCTTTTTGTCATATTCTCTCACATTCTGTAACCCGTAGTTTCATAGTGGCTTTATTGCCTTCCTTGGGATGAAATGATTAAAAAGAAAATGAAAGTCGAAAGGTTTCTT
>CAHIKZ030005236.1:1807500-2000000 GCA_903632075.3 Acanthosepion pharaonis | reverse complement strand
GTAGACTTTTTTCAAGGCTAAAACGAAATGAATTTATTATACAAAGTAACTAATAATAACAAAACAAAATGTCCTTAGCAACTGGAAGTATTTAGAGAATGCTATTTTCATATTGTTAACTCAAAATTACCTCAATTACTGTCACGTGTGGAAATACTGTTTTTATTGCTGTGTTGACGGATTCAACCATTTTCTTTTGATATCATGATACTGTTGTGTACGTTTGTTTGGGAGAGTAGTAATTCTGTTAAGAAAAGTGAAATAGGGAAAAAGCCTAAGCGTAGATTAATATTTGGATAATATTCAATGGCGGCACTCACAAGGATTTTCTTTCTGAGTTATTTTCTTTTTTTATGAGTATATCATTTTTAAAATCAAAATAGTGGTTGAATTTATTTCTATGTATGACTAGTGCATTAGCTAAGTTGTTTTTGTGAGGTCTTTTTTGTGCTCATAATTGCGTTGTTTTTAAATTTCTACATGTTTCTCTAATATATTGGGAGGAACAGTTTTGGAAATTTATTTTATAAATGCCTGCTTCAGAAACATCATTGCTATTAGTGTTATTTTTTTATTATTAGTTACTTTGTTTAATAAATTCATTTCGTTTTTTGCCTTGAAAAAGTCCACATTGGACAAAACGCGTCGGCAACTTTTACAGTTTTCCTATTGTCATTTATATTTATGAATATTGTCTTTTTCTACAGGTTAACTCTGAGAAATTTTTCAAGATTCTGTTTATAAATCCTTTAAGAAATACATTTTTAAAACTAAAAAATTCCTAATATTTTTATCAAACAATATTTTTAAAGGTCTACTGCAAAATTAGCAATTGAGTAAAATCTGAATGCCTGCTTTATTCACAGTCCTCAGGTTGTTTCTGCTGTGTTGTATATTATCTATGGTCCATGAAAATCTCCCTTTGCTATGTCAGGTTTGAATGATCGGTAATATAGCAATCTTATTGTAGACATGAAAATGGAGAAGCTCATTGCCAGCGCATGGCAGCATATTTGAATTGGCATAAAGAAATTGAATGTTTCGATTCTTTATTAATCAGTCAATGTCACTCACAAGAGGGGTGCTGGCATATAGTGTTGAGATAAGCAGTTTTTTGACTCGGGCTTTGCCTGTAGAGATTTGATATTTCGTGCAGTGAACCAAACTATTCGGTCGATAAGAAAAGGACACATTGGATATTCTAGCTTTGTTGAGTGAATTAAACACTTTTTTTTTGTTAAAAACAAAAACAAACAAGAAGCATTTCAGACTTGTATGGAAATGCTGTACGGAAATCATCGTATGTATCGGCAAACATTGGTGAAGAATTTCTTGAATTAATGAAATAACTTATTCTTTGGACTGCAAGAAATAAAAAAAAAAGTGTTATTCGGGAAGTGTGTTCAAACATTGCATAGATTGATCAATTGATATTTGGTCTCCGATAGATTGAAGGCTGCTAGACCGTGGAGCGTTTCATTAAGTCCATCTCAATGTTTTCTAAACAAAGACACTGCCAGGCACTATTATCTGAATATGCACACAGTTCCGTTATCAAAACTGCTCGGGTCAGTCATACAGAAACTGCCTTAAATATATCTGAACATTATACTGAAGTATCTCACACAATTTTTATATAGAATAGTTTTCAGAATTTTTATTATTTGCATTTGGACTCATTTTTGATTTGCTTTCGTTTGTTTTGTTTTACAGCATATCGACCATGATGTATTATTTAATGCAAACAAATTTTTGTTGCTGGTAATATTTTTTTTTCAAAAAATGTATTGTTAGTAATATTTTTTTTCAAAGATGTATTGCTGGTAATATTTTTTCTTTTCCATGTTTAATGGATGTTAGTTATCAATTATCTCCTGTTAATTTCCCTCTGCAAGTTCTCCACCGCCTTAACCAGGTATTGAACTCACACTCTTTGGGTCCTTTCACTGGATCTATCCAACGCCTTTATCCACCGTGCCATGGCACATGAAACTAGGACAGTCTACCCCAATGAGCGAAATAAAGGGTTCAGCTCGACATTCCAACCACCTGAAAAAAGCCGGAGCGTACAATGATCGAAACGTTGTAATAAATATGGCGGCAAAGATGAGGACACTAGTCCGGATAATGTAAATAATGTACATAATATAGACAGATATTTCTCTACTCTATTCATTATACTATTTCTCTATATGGTTTACTATTCGAGCGAGTATTATCAAGCAAGTACGATGGGGGTTATTCAAAGGCGTCTGAGACCAGTATTGTTCAACGGCGTTATTATAGTTGTATCTGCGATTACAAAGTCTCTACTACAACGAGCATTACGAAAGTGACAACGAGTATTCGTTGGCATCCCAAAAATGACAACGAATGTTCGTTGACATCACAAAACCTGGAACGTCTATAAGGGTTTAAGCTCACCCCAGATCTTAAGTAGGGCTCATATATACAATCCATCGTTGAAAATGCTGGCATAAGTGTCAGTTACTAGTATCGGTCAAGAAAATACGTGGTATGCTCTATCTTAACAACAGCTATATCAGACCAAAAATGGATTATTGCTGCCATGTTTGTGCAGTAGATGAGCTGCCATACAGCGAAACAACCCTGTGTGTGGATGACCCTATTATATATATATATATATATATATAAAATTTGTGTATATGTGTGTGTGTCTGTGTGCTTGTGTGTGCTTAAATGTGTATTAAACAAAAATTATTACAGTTTGCCGGACTCTTATGGCGACCTTCTAGAAGTGACTTCCCACGAAAATTGGCTTTCCAAACACCATAGCTCTGGACTCGGAGTTGGACATTGGCCATCTGGTGACAGCAATACTGGACCGAACAGTGTGGAAAGGGATTGTCAATGGAGTTCTGACCAACCATAGGAAGGTCAAAGGGTGATGACGATGAAGAGATATGAAGCAATAAAAGAGATAGAGAGAGAGAGAGAGAGAGAGAGGGATATAAAGCAATAAATGAGAGAGAAAAAGTAAAAGATGTGAGTTTGCCGGCCATTGCCATCGAGTGGACAAAATAATTCATCTTACCCTATTCCTATGGCATCCTTCTGGAAATGTCTTCTCACAAAAATTGATTTTCCCAGACACCATAGATTGGGACTCAGGGTTGGACATTGAGAAACTGGGGACAGCAATACAGGACCGAACCGTTTGAAAAGGGATTATCAACGGAGTTCCGACCAACCATAGGGAGGTCGAAGGATGATGAAGATGTGTATTATAAAAACATAGTGTTTTAGTTTCCTGTATTCATGGGTAGAAGATAACAGTTTCAGGGATAGAGCGTATGTAAATATAAAAGTGAACATACACACGCACGCACGCACGCACGCACACACACACACACACACATACACACACACACACACACATATATATATATATATATATAAAAATATTTAATGAAAAAACAAACCACTTTAAGGTACCATTACAATAATTTATTTCACCAAAATCCTTTTTGAAGGACTCCGGATTATCAGGTAACACTTCCAACAACGAAATAAAAGAAATTGATGGGTAGTGTAATTTTTGTAATTTAACAAGGAGGGTGATAGTTTTAGTTAACGAGACAAGGTAGAGTATAGAGAGGGGTAAATTTCATATTTCTCTTAAGCATGTTTTATATTGGGGTAGGAGGAGTGACCTATTTAGATGGTTAACTTAACGGAAATGATATATAGGAATGGGAGGGTAGTGGGGAGAAAAGAAAAGGAAAAATAGAATGGAGATAGACAACAGTAATACAGATATATCTAAATGAGTGTTACGGCAAAGAGAGAGGGGGAGAGGGAAGTGAATCGAAAAGGCTGTAATTTTGTTTTAACAAAATTATGTAAAAGATAGATTTCAATGCTTGATAGAAATTTAGATGTACCAAGTTCTTCGTAACTTAAATATATATATATATATATATATATATATATATATATATATATATATATATATATATATATATTTAATGAACAACAGACACTTCAAGGTACCATGACAATAATTTATTTCACCAAAACCCTTTTTAAGGGATTTTGGATCATCAGGTAACACTTCCAACAATGAAATGAGAGGAAAAATATTTAATTATATATATTTAAATATTCAATTATAAATATTTAATTATATATATATATATATATATATATATATACCCTTGTACAAATTAATTAAGACAACCGCTTATTGCTGCCATGTTTGTGCTAGAGATGTCCACTCCCACCTTCCAAACCTCGACAGAGTTTAAAGGTGTTTGCGCGGCCATTTAGGTGATGAACTGTTTCTACTATATAATTTCTTTTCTTATAAGCGATATGTTTCTAGCCGATCGCTACTCTATCACTATTTTTGTGACTGATGTTGGGGAAAACAACATTTGTGGTTACCCCAAACGAGTTCTTTGAAGTTAGGAGCCGCCATGACAAATACGTCGAGTCGACCTATCCTCATTCCCTTTGTATTCCATTAGTAAGAAGGAAGTTCTACTTAAAACAGCATCTTCCAAAGAACTGTTACATTGTGAAACAGACTCCCAAGAGGAACCTTCATCGATCACTATTATATTAACCTCTTCATGTCTGGACTCAATTGTTGTCTATTCTACATATGCTTATCTTGCTCCCTCCTTGTACACTTTTAAATAATCTCGTTTAATATCTCTCTAGATTGTGTGTCTCTTGGGGCTTTGATAAGGTGAACAGTAGTATAAAATATACACCCTTATGCAAATTAAGTGAAACAACCACTTTAGTTTCCTTTCTTTTACCATACGGCCAGTTTTAGACCCACTGAAGTGACAGTGTGCAATCGATCGCTATTTTTCCTCAGACTAGGTCATTTGCAGTGGTGTGCAGTTATATGAACCTATTTTCGGGGTGTATGATTAAATTTGTTTGACCTTGAAAAATATTGCGTCATCCGTGATTGCATCAGTTTTTTATCATACCCAGACACTATTGTCTTGACTGTCGATTAGTTGTTCTACGGCCATTTTCTGCAATCATCGTTGCTCCAAGGAAGCACATGAAAATTGTAATGCTGTACGAACACACTCCTTACCAGTGAGCAAATGAAAGTACTATAGACTAGCCCGGAAATTCTCCTGATTTAAATCCAATCGAGAATCTGTAGTCAATCTGCAAGGAACGATTTCATGGAATGGGCATACGAAGTACTAACATATACACTGGGTCATGTTTCTTTGAAAACATCGGAAAATAAAATAAATAATAATGGAATTATTCGTTTTGTTTCAATTAATATGCAAAAGGGTGTAGGTGATCATGGCCCTCCACATCTTCCTGTATAATTAATTTGCACAAGGGTGTATTTATGTATATTTAACGAATACAGTAGAATCCCAAACTAAGAAGGCCTTCCGGATATGAGGAATTGGTTACAAAGTCCGGATGTGAGGGGTTATATTTAGATTAAAATAAAAGAACTGAAATCAGGTTCAGCATTTATTTTCAATGTTTTATTGTAAAAAAATAAGCTAATGGCGAGTGAAATATAACGGAATTGATTTTAAGGAAAAAAGAAATGAATTATGTAATGTTAATGAAAATTCATTAAATTAAGTATGCCACGTATGCAAAATAAATAATGTAACGAGGATTTTTTAATCGCTGTTGCATGATGATTCTTTCTCTTCTAATGTCATTCTCAACTTTTTTCCGCATTTTGTTTTGCTTTTGTTCTTCAAACTTTTTAAACGAAAGACACTTTTTAAATCTGCGTGCGTTATTGCAATCGTCATAGCTGTATGCTGGCTTTCTTTTCATAAAACTGACAACCTTTTCAATAGCTTTTTTAATTTCAGTCCAGGTTTCATCACAATCATGCATCTTTTTGCTCACTTGTTGGAGATGTGTCTCGTTGTCATCCTTTCCTCTGATTCCCATCATCTTTTGCACCAATACAAACCATTTGGGTGAAATAAGCAAAAGCAATTATCCAAAGTAAATTTCCTGAAAAACAGAAACTTCAGATCATTTACATATCACCCAAATATCAAATATACACGCCAAAATCATGTCCGGATATGCGGGATTCCGGATATGAGGCACCCCGGATATGAGGGATTCTGAATATGAGGGATTCTACTGTAATATATTTCAACAATGAAAGTCAATAATATTCCTGATGCAATTGGCAACTGCATTCGTTACACAGTAACTTGAAGACAAGTATTCCTTTATAGATAAAGTCAATTCTTTTTGGTAAGCCTCGTCAGTATGGTTTTTGTACCTAATAACACCATCCTGCTATTGGTAGCTGAAGATATTATTATTAACAATCGATGTATCCCTGAGGACATAAGACTGCTTCGTCTCGTTTTGTTGTGTTCATGAAATAACCAAATATCGAACTTAGTTTGTTTTTTGGGGATATCAAAATTTTTAATCTTTGCTTGTTGTATGCAATAGTCAATGAATTCTTCTATTCAAGTGTCGAGAAGAATAATTATTTCAGATAAAACAAAGATCAATGCCGTTTTTTTTTACGAGAAAAATAAGAATAACATTCGTCGAAGTACTGAAAGAAATAGAAATAAGATTGATTAATCTTGAATCGAATTTCAAGAAAAGAGTTCCTTTCAATTTATTCTAAGCATTTTTTAAAATAAATTTTTAAATAAAATCTCTGGTAATTCCGCTATGATAAATAAAAACTAATTTAAATCGAGTCCTCCTTCGAATATATTCCATCGGATATGCATAGAGCAGTGTTTCTTAAATATAATTTTTTACTTTACAGTGCACTTGTAAAAAAAAATTAAAACTCTGTAGCGCACGTTGAATTTTAATAGAGAAAATTAGTCATGAAATGTCGATAGAACAAAGATGTCTCCATAAATAAACATTTATTTTTAAGACTATATATTGTATATTTAAACAATACAGTTTTCGTTTTATTTTCTGATTGTTAGCAGCAGTTTCTTTATAGTTCCTACACATCTTAAAACTTATTCATTATTTACATTATTCGAACTATTTTCATCATCTTTGTCGTCATATTTATTACAACGTTTTGGCCGTGCCATGTTTAATGGATGTTACTTATCAGTTATCTACTGTTAATTTCCCTCTGAAAGTTCTCCACTGCCTTAACCGTGGAACGAGAACAGTCTACCCCAGTGAGCGAAATAAAGGGTTCAGTCCGACATTCCAACCACCTGAAGAAGGCCGGAGCGTACAACGGCCGAAACGTTGTAATAAATATGGCAACAAAGATAAGGACAATAGTCCGAATCATGTAAATAATGTACATAATACTTCATCTCAGAAATATAGACAGATACTGAATGGCCGAAATGTTGTAATAAATATGGCGACAAAAATGAGGACAATAGTCCGAATAATGTAAATAATGTACATAATACTTCATCTCAGAAATATAGACAGATACTGAAAGGCCGAAACGTTGTAATAAATATGGCGACAAAGATGAGGACAATAGTCCGAATAATGTAAATAGTGTACATAATGCCTCATCTCAGAAATATAGACAGATACTGAAGGGCCGAAACGTTGTGATAAAAATGGCGACAAAGATGAGGACAATAGTCCGAATAATGTAAATAGTGTACATAATACTTCATCTCAGAAGTATAGACAGATACTGAAAGGCCGAAACATTGTAATAAATATGGCGACAAATATGAGGACAATAGTCCGAATAATGTAAATAGTGTACATAAGACCTCATCTCAGAAATATAGACAGATACTAAAGGGCTGAAATGTTGCAATAAATATGGCGACAAAGATGAGGACAATAGTCCGAATAATGTAAATAGTGTACATAAGACCTCATCTCAGAAATATAAACAGATACTGAAACTTATTCGTTAATCATATGTACTGTCCATGATATCCTCAGCATTAGAACAAAATCTCATTTGCTTCAAGTCACTTCTTCATCTGAGAGGAGAATTTCCAGCATTCGCTGCCATACAGAGGATAGAATATTGCGTTTCGGCATGCATTTCTTTATTTCAATGTATATTGTATTTTAATACATTGCTTGGTTTCTGAAAGACATCTTTCACTGTTTCTATGGGTCTTCGAATTTCTGCATCAGGTTTTCTGTCTCCTGTTACGATATTGACGAATCTGCTTGAGTTTCACGTCCCTCGCACTGTCGACTGTCTCTTTTGCTGACAGGCATTAAATCTCTGATCTTTTACATATTATAATCAGTATAGATAAATATTCCTAAATTCTGTAAACATTATATATATATATATATGTGTGTGTGTGTGTGTGTGTGTGTGTGTGTGTGTGTGTGTGTGCGGGCACGCGCGTATAATAGGATAAATAACAAATAGAAAACGTTTATAAATCTATCATGTTTCGCTTTTATTAAAATGAGATATGTAGAAAAGAAACGAAGGAGAAAAAGTTATGTTGTTTTTTATATATATATATATATATATATATATATATATATATATATATATATATATATATATATATATAATTATTTTTATAAAAAATTTATATATAAAATCAATATCGCTAACAAATATAAAATTAATGTCGATTACAGGTTATATATTTATATGTTTATTTGAAATAAATGTAGTCGACATTATCATCTCAAATTTTCTTTTTTATTTTATAACATCCTTATGTTATAAATTTTTTTATAAAAATAATTATATCTGCCTACTTTGATTGAGCACTCTTTTAAGAATAGTAATTGTTGGTTATTTTAAGAATTCATTCCGATACCAATTATATACTTTATATATATATATATATATATATATATATATATATATATATATATATATATATATATATATATATATATATATATATATATATATAGAGAGAGAGAGAGAGAGAGAGAGAGAGAGAGAGAGAGTGGTGGAGTAATGGATAGCAGCATGGATAGATGAATCGGAGAGCCGAGTTCGAATTCGTTGAATCCATTACATTCACTTATATGCTAATACCCTTGGGAAAGGTGTGAATCCTCTGCTTCTCCCTCCAGCTATGGGTAAATGGCAGTGCAGACTGGATTAAATAGCCTTGGATGGCAACTGGTCTAGGAGAAGGACAACTCTGAATTCAAAACCTGCGGAGGGCCGTTTGGGGACCTTGTGGCACGTAGTGCACCAGGTCTCTGTATTCGGCCCTGCAAAATGTGTGGATGGTTCTGCACGAAACCTTCACCACTATAATCAAATCTCATGTGCGGTTGTCGGGCTGTCGGTTTCCTGCGAACTGATCTGCTTGACCCTCATACGTCGAATTCGACGCGAGAGTCGAGTATATATATATATATATATATATATATATATATATATATATATATATATATATATATATATATAAAATAAGTATATGTACTGCTACTACTACAAACGGTGCTACGTAAACCTCATACAAAACGTCCTCAAATAAGCATGCGCACAACCACCATACATAAATAAAAATGACTACTACTACTACTACTACTACACACACACATAGACAAAAACGAAGATGCTTTATAATCCGTATCCCGCGTAGAAAAAGTTGGATTATGAAAACTTTAAACATCATTTACACACACGATCGCTGATCGACAAAACAGTTACTTGGAAAATCTTCTCAACTAATTTAAAAGAAATACTAAAATTAAAAATAACAGATTTTTTTCATTTTCTTTCTTTTTCTCTATGTATCATTCTTTGATGAAGCATCAATAAAAGCGAAATATGTTAGAATAAGTATTTCCTGTTTGTTCCTTATTTTATTATTCTGTCAGATTCTGATCCATATTTGATCTATATTTAATCACAATTCTTTATATATATATATATATATATATATATAACGAGTACAGAATCGTTGAAATCCATTTGGTAGGTGATAGTTTATTTCATGGACTCAGGCGTCCATCTCTTCAGACCAAACTTGAAAAAATAATTTCATATACGTGTGTGTGTGTGTATGTATGTGTGTATGTATGTACGTATGTTACTTTGTGTGAACATAATTACTAAAAGCGTTGTTATTTTTTGGGGTGATATCCTTAATTATATATATATATATATATATATATATATATATATATATATATATATATATATATAGTAAGGTAATGAAGGGTTTGGTAGTCTGTGTAGATAATTCCAGGAATGCAATCCAGAGAGATCAATGTAATACCAGAGCAAATATTAATTAAATAATTAAGAAAGGGACAACCTTAAGTTTCCATGACTATAAATTATTTCCCCAGAAATTATATTTTCCTGGTTCATCAGGTGATATCTCGAGCTAAAATATAATTAGGTTTCTTTTATGTTTAACACAGATATCTCTGATCAATTTTTATGACTATTAACCAAGCTTATTTTTCTGGAGACATCAGATTTCTAAAACTTTATCTGTAATAAGTTAATGGTAGATTTGTTTGTCTATCCAACTGGAAACTAAAATAATTATTTAAGGTACAACGAAGATGAATATTAGTATTTGCAGTGACTAAATAAGTATAAAATACCATCAAATGCAGAAAAAATAATCAAGAATCAAATTATTGATTCGTCATGAATCGAATTAAGAGAACGTCCTTTCAAAAGTATTTGAAATTTGGAAGCATCGATCAACTGAAAAGTTTCCGCCATTTTCCAAATCGGGCATGCGCACAATGAAAACTGATTTTTTTTTCTTTCGTCTTTTATTTTTTCAACCTCAGAATTGATTTAATTTCTCAAAAGCGATTATTATGTAAGCGTGGCAAGTTTACTGTCTGTACATAGTTACATACAACCGACCGGGGAAAAAAAAAGAAATTTCTGTTCAATTCGCTACCTCGTTTCGCCATATAGTGTTGCACACCTTTAATCTTTACAAATATTGATAGCCTTCTTCTGGTGGGGAAGAGGTCTTCTCAATAGTTGAAATAGCTATTTAATTCGCTCCTGAGTCATGTAGATTCTAACGAGGACTGAACCTATGACCCACACAAGATGAATTTAGATTTTCTGAATATTACTATTACATTTCAACTACAGAAGTATCTATATTTGCATGAAACTCCACATCCGTAGCCTTGTGGTAAACTAAGCTGAGTAAATATTTCGGTACCTCAACGTGTTTAATTATTAGCAACGTTAATCTTGTTGACTTCTATATACTGGCTTTAATGGTTAGCAAGCTTGTCTCACTAGAGCAATTATAGCGGAGTATTGAGTTCGATTCTCCCTGGATACTCCATACTTTCGGCCTTGTGCCACATCTAAGCTACTAAATCGATCCTCATAGGATACCATATCATTTTCTATGCGCCGTGTTCCTTCGAGACGTAGGTGATCGTGGCTATCCACAACTTTATATTTATTTATGTAATAAGATAAAGAATTTTATTAAAAAAAAAAACTTTATGCCCACTCCGGGGCATATTATCTTTCTATAAATATAGTGTTTAACATTACAGTATATTAAACAATATACTGACAAACAATAATGATAGTCTGTTTTTGTTTACCTGGAAGATTTCCAAGCAACGACAAACTCGTGTATACGAGAAGCTGGAAGCGAAAATCGCACTGCAGCTCATGCCTAAATACACACAATATATCCGCACTCGATATACCATATATATATATATATATATATATATATATATATATATATATATATATATATATATATATATATATATATATATGCAAAAATATACAGGTTATGCCGACTGAAAATTTTCAATCCGCATCTTATGATACTGGTGAGCAATAAAATGTATATTTATTATTAGTGTATATGTTAATTCTATTAATATACATCGAGCACTGATGTATTACCACAAGCAATGCGCGCGACTTTATATATATATATATATATATATATATATATATATATATATATATATATATATATATATATATATATATATAAATATATATAAATGGTCGCTTTCCAACGAACAGACCCGTGTTAGAATCTCGCCATGGTCGATTTCATGATGCTATCTGCCTAGGGAAGTGAACACTGTAAGAAAGTGTTTGTAAACCATACCACGGTTTGATCCTAGTGTGATATCCGGCGTTGTAAGGATATATTCGGAAGATGTCGACAGCCGTCCCAGCACGAATTCCCAAGTCATCGTGACCGAGGGTTTCAGTAAACTGTCCTTGTTCAAACTGCTTGAAGAGGCGCTTGCAACAGACGTTGGCTAGTCACCCAAGCAGACGTACATTCATTAAAAATTAATAATATGATTTTAAATTTTAATTAATCTTTATATTTTCCTAAACACCTAAATGATATTATCATAAATTATATTTTGCAATCTAAGTTTTCAGTATTATCTTTTTATATAAGGACTTTATTTTTCGCATCGAAACATTTATTTTCCAATAACAAATTAGCATATTTAAATTTTTATTTAAAATATTTATTTCCAACACATTGATTTTTTTCACAGATATTTATTTTGAATAAATAGCATTATACAGCGTGTCCATAAAGTTCGTGTGCACTTTAAAAAATTATAACTTTATTTGTATTTGCGATAAAAATGATTTGTAAAAAGGATTAGAAAGAAGTAAATCTATATTTTTTAAGGTTTTATTGGAATTTTATTTAAGTTTCAACATGTCCTCCATCATTAGCAATATGAAGGGTAATATGATTTTGCAGTTCACGGAAAACATTTGCCAAATTATTTACAGTAATGCCTGAAATCACATTAGTTATTTTAGCTATACTTAAAACTAGGTACATTAAACTTTATAACATTTTTTACAGATTATTTCTATCGCAAATACAAATAAAGTTATAATTTTTTAAATGCACACGGACTTTATAGACACCCTATATATATATATATATATATATATATATATATATATATATATATATATATATATATATATATATATATAATATTAGTGGTAAATATACACATACATATGCAATCATATATCTAATATATATATATATATATATATATATATATATATATTACAATAAACGTGCAATCAATTTACAAATACATGAATTATTCACACAAAACTAATGCAAAGGTTAATGATTTAAATGGCGAGACATCCATCTCGCAAACAATTCAAATAGTACACAAAAACCTCCAGATCCGTCATGAATGAATTGATCCTTGTTTATATAAATTTCTGCCGTATTAGTTGTTATTTTTACTACAAGCTTTCGTCTGTTCCTACAGACATCTTCAGGTATATAATAGATGTTGTTCTTGTTTTTTTCTCTTAGTAATAAGAAGACATCGAAAATATATGTATATTGTATCCGAAATGCTATTGAAAATGAGATATTGGTTTTTGAACGCGCCAAAGCAACGCTGAGTTTGATTTAAAATTTTTTTTATAAAGCCATTTAAATCATTAACTTTTGCATTAGTTTTGTGTGAATAATTCATGTATATATATATATATATATATATATATATACATACTATTACATACATATTAGCGGTAAATATACACATACATATTCAATCATATATCTAAAATTTAATATATATATATATATATATATATATATATATATATATATATATATATATATATAAAAAAAAGGCTTAAACACTAATATTCCATGGTCATAATTTATTCCATTGGAATCGTAAATACGATCCAAATCATCAGACCTACAAATTCAAAATGAAAACAGAAAAAAACAACTCCGGAAATCAAAACAGAATTTAGAGAAAGTGTAAATATGAGGATGAGTGACAGAGAGAATTTTTGGAGATGTGGGTGGGGTGGATTTAAAAAGAGGAGAGAAAGAAAGTCGACGGATGTCTAATACATAAAGATACATTTCGTGGTGACATATACACACCACAGACAATTCGGATAGGAAGGGAAAAAAAAAAAAAAAAAAAAAAAAAAAAAAAGGGGAAAGGGTGGGGGAGAGGGATGGGACGAAGGAAAATAAAATTGTGTTTACTTTAAAGGGCCGCTTTGTAATTGGGAAAATTAAATCAAATATAAATATATGAAGATGAATATAACGATTGTCTCATTTCGCAAGGACCAAATATTTCTATGTTCAAAAACACATACTAATACACACAAAAAACCTATACAAGTAGGTACATACACTTAGGCATGTACACACACACACACCCAGACATACGTGTACAAGCACATACATACACACATACACACACATATATATATATACATACATATATATACATACACATATATATATATATATATATATATATACACATACACAAACATATACATATATATATATATATATACAAAAACCTAAAAATATATTCACATATCCACACATACACATATTCATCTATATTCATATACACACACTTTTCACATACATATACACGCATACATATGCCCCATGTATACATTCATACATACATACATACTTATACATACACATACACATACATATACATATATTTTATTATATCCTTACTCTGTCTTAGACATTGAGTTCTACCTGGATCCTTCCTCTTGGAAAATTTTTTTCTGAAAATATACATGTATGGGAATTTTTTAGATATATTTTTCATATGTATGTATATTTTGCACTAATATTATCTATCTATCTATATATATATTTGTATACATATATATATATATATATTTATATATATTTTTTAAATAAAAAAAATATGATTCTGTCACTACATAAGAGTTTTCATGTTTCAAAAACAGGAGTTCAATTTAATTATAAAAATTAAATTGAATTAATGTATCAAGCTCTGTTTCATCTTCAAGCCAAAGTTTTGAAAGAAATAGTTATGAAATTTATGCTGGTTTATAAGCATATTCATTCGTAATATTAATTGCTATGGAAAGGACTGAAGCAATTATTTCAATAAGGGCCGTAAGGGTTAACAATTTCTATCAACATATTAGTTACTTTCTGAAAGAGTTCAAGTCTAGGTAGCGTCAGGATGTCTAAACAACTTCAGATTATTTACCTAACGTATATATATATATATATATATATATATATATATATATATAAACCGATTGTTGGACAGAGGTGAGTCTGACCAGCGGACGGTTGTATTAAAGTGTGCCCTATACACAATAACCACAAAAATGTACGTTCAATGCTTTAAATATTAAATATTAAAAATTAGGAATCACTTACACACCCGCTACCATGGTTTCAAACATTAAGGTCTCGTCAGGCGGTAGATGCCAGTTAATTTCCTAACGCTTTATTGGTTTATTTTATGTGCGCAGAAAGTGTGACAGAAGGAGAGGGTGAGGCAAGAATGATGAAGTAGGGTGGGATGAGGAGTACATAAAAAATGTACTTTCATCCGGGTTCCTATAAATCCTAAATATACCAACATGACCTCAGACCATTCATTTAACAGCGTTTTCCTCCCCTAGATACATTACTACTGCTAGTTTTTTTTTTCTTTGTGGCACAGCCTGAAGACACCACTGTCATTACTGTAAGGCTTGGATCTCTGCAGTCTACTAACGTATCCAGACGCCCCCCCCCCAAAAGCTGTTAAATGAAAGGTCTGAGGTCATGCCGAGTTGTAGACAAGCTAAAAAGTACATTTTCAGCTTATACGAACCGAAACGAAGGTATGAGTTCTTTTTTTACAACTGACAGTAGCAAAAAAAAAACAAAAACAAATAAACAAGACACAAATGGATGACAAAAAAGAATAGACGACAAGAAATTATGAGAGAAAGAGAATGATGACGTTGATGATGATGATGATGATGATGATGATAAGGCTGCTGCTGCTGCTGCTGATAGGGATAATAATATTGCTGCTGCTGCTCATGATGATGAGAATAAGAATACTGCTGCTGCTACTGTTGATGATGACAATGAGGATGATAATAATGTTGATGATGATTATGATGAGGAAGAAATAATAATGCTGATGATGATGAGGAGGAGGATAATAATGCTGCTGCTGATTATGATGATACTAGTAATGCTGCTGATGATGATGATGAGGAGGAGGAGGAGAAACAGGTGAATGACAAAAAAGGAATAAAAGCAGGAAATGATGACAGAAAGAGAAAATAGAAAATATACAACAGAGGAGGAAAGTTGATGCTGCTGATGATGATAATGATTATGAAGATTATGATGATAATAATGCTGCTGCTGATAATAAGGAGGAGGATAACAGTGTTGTTGCTGCTCATGATGATAATGATAATAAGGAGGAGGAGGACGCTAATAATGCTGCTGTTGATGATGATGATGAGGAGGAGGATGATGATGATAATTATGCTCTGCTGCTGCTATCGATGATGATGATGAGGATGATAATAATACTGCTGATGGATGGTGATGAGAATAATAATGCTGATACTGATGATGATGATGATGATGAGGAGGAGGAGGAGGTGGAGGATGATGAGGAGGCAATAATGCGGCTGCTATTGATGATGAAGATGATGATGATGAGGCTAATAATGTTGCTGCTACTTCTGATGATTATGGTGATGGTGACGACGACGGAAATAAGAATAACAATGAAACGATAAATATTAAATCGGCAAAACAGGAAGAATTTCTGCTTTTTTTTTTTTTTTTTTTTACTGTGTGGTTCATCCCGTACAATGCTCGGGAGCCACTCGGGGTAGAGGGTTACAGAGTAAGAAGCACAGTTTATGCGGATGCGGGCGGAAAATAACGCTGAACCCTAAACTTGAACAGATTAAGATCGTCGTGACCGAGAAAATATCCACTTGGGAGTCGGTTCCACAGAACAGCGGTTCACGGGAAGAACATACTTCACACTAGTGAACTACATAGGGAATGACGGTGGTCCGCTACAATGGGTGTGGCAAGGTGCGGTCCTAACCGAGAAGGTTAGAACTAGTGGAACTAAGGAATGTAGTTCGTCTGAGAACTTTCCATGTGAATAGCAATGGAGACGTGAGAAGCTGAAAGCAAAAGGAGAATAAAAATAAAAAGAGGAAGACAAACGTTAAAATGGTTGAGTAATCCCGAACCTATACTGCAGACAGATAGAAAATAAATATACAAAAATAGAATTGTGTTTAAGACAAGGATGTGTCTTCTCGCCGGATTTATTGAAACTTTACAGCTAGGCGATTCTGAGAGAATTAGAAGTCGTACCAGGATTCATTACTGGCGGGCACAATCTTAACAAAGATATGTATATGACACAGAAACTACAAGAACACATACAGAAAGTAGTGAAGGAAAGCGAGATCAAAGGACTTAGCATCGATTGCAAGACAGAATGATTGTCAGCAAAAAGAACAGCTCCACATGCAAATTACAAATTGGAGATACCACAGTACAACTATTTAAATATCTGGGAAATGATTTAACAGTCGACAAAAAGTGCGACACTGTAATCCGAAGCCGTTTATGTCTAGCGAAAGATACCTTCCAAAAACTAAGCAAGGTATTATGAAACGTAAAAGAATCGTTACAGACAAAGAAAAAAGTACTGAATTGTTAAGTAATATCAATCTTCCTACATGGCAGTGAAAGCTGAACAATCTCTTCAAAAATGAAGAAAAATCTTGAATCAACTGGAACGTGGTTCTACAGAAGGATGCCGAGGATGCCATGTATGCAAGGACGAAGTTTTAGAGAAATTGAAACATAGAAAACTTACACTTAACGTCTGGTTATCTGGGGTACATAATGAGGAAAGAGTGCTTGGAAAATATGATACTCAGAAGACAGATTGAAGGCAAGAGAAAGAGAGGAAAACATCACATAACATACGTAGTGAGTTTGAATAAATGGATGGCGGAACAAGGTTTAGGAGAAATAACAAAAAGACAAAATTTATTAAGAGCTACAAAGAAGAGGAAATTGTGGAGAGCCATGATCGTCAACGTCCTGAGGGAACCCGGCACGTAGAAGAAGGATACTTCGGTTATATCCTCATGTTGAGGTTTAACTCCCAACAGTTTACTGTAGTTTTATCTATGTGTTTTGCCTATGGGACAAAAGTAAGATTGGGTCTATTTTTTTCACTCTTGTATAAACCCAACATATGTGTAGCTTTATGACACTAGTGCAAAATATAAATATTTGTACCTTTTTGACTTTAACACAAACCAGATCGATATCAACCATTGGAATCTCAGGCAAAGCATATCTATGTCTGCCTTTCCGAATCTTGTGTCAACCAAACCTATGTTGCTCTATTCTTTATTATTACTATTATTATTAAAATGACAGAATTCAATATTAAATAACCTGATATATGTTCTTTTATATGTTGATATTCCATAACCCAAACTAAAGCACAAAATTCGACAGATATAAAAATCTAAAATAACAAAAAATGTTTGAAAATAGTGAAGAAGAATAAAAGTGAAAAGAAAAAACAAGAAGAAAAGAGAAAGAAATGATGAATGAAACGAAAAAGATAAAAAAAACGAAAAGAAAACTAAAAGAAAGAAAAGGTTGGGAGGAAAATAGAAGAAGAAGAAAAAGAAACTGAGACGATGAAAAAGTCAAGGGAGAGAGGAAGACATGAAAATCTTACAGAAGTAATGATTTTAGAAAATTGTTTTTTTTTTTTTATCCCGTTTAGTGACTATAAAATTGAAACTGGCTTGTTGGCTTGAATAAATAAATATATAAAGTATTATATTCAATAAAGAAACAATCTAAAACCGCCCCTTTAGGAGTTGAATCGACAACTGATCGTTTTTGAAAATTCGCCTTTTTTGCCATTAAGAAAAGACGAAAGTTTTATGAATTTGAGCAGTAAATGCTGCTCTATTTGCTCTTTGATGTTATTTAAAGGGAATAAATTTCTATTCATTCGCTTGTTGGTTAAGTTTTATTTATGTAGTCAGTTTTTAAATCACTCTTTTTAGATAGTCCGTCAAAACGAAAAGAGAGAAAAAAAGAAGAAATTTAGTGGCTATAAAATCACTTTCTAGCAACATTTTGAAATAGCTGAGCCGAAAATGCAATTTCAGAACAGAAAAAAAAAAAACTTAAATAAACCAAGGTGCATAAAAACTGACAATTGATTGAATATACATTGATTTAGATACCATCAAAAGCTGAGTACAATGAGTTCTTTTCAACCATTTTGTTATATATATATATATATATATATATATATATATATATATATATATCCAGAGGAACATTTTATAAAAATGATGACTCGTAAAATGAATATTAATTAAAACCATGCTTGCAAGTTACTTGGTACGCTACGAGGTGGCATCGGAAAGTTTCTGCACTAAACCTAAAGTAGTTTACCATTATTCCAATAAATAAAATGTAATGGTCTGAAACAGTCCATATGGATGAGTTCAAGAATTTTTCAAACTGAATGCTCATTATCTTGAACCACTATTCAAGCAGAATTGAACCTGCAAGTGTTACGCAAAAATTTGTGTTCTGTATAAAGGAATGTTCGGCAGAAGTCTAACCGGGCAATTCGAAGATTTTGGAAGCAAATTTACTGAGTCTCACGCAAAAGTTGATACAGGCACACTGCTCAAATTTGTCGGTCGTCGTAAAAATCGAAGAGACATTCCATTGCTACATTAAAAAACATTGTGTGACAAAAAATTATGAACAGATACAGAAAGTCTATTCGCACACTGACTTATTAGGCTGAGTAACAATAAGACTTAGCTGTGTGCGTATTTTCACCGAGCAGCACAAACAACACTTTCTCATACAACTTTTTTACTGACTTAGAGTGCTTCAGCATGAGTAATGTTTAGCGAGCTGGTTGACCAATAATATTGAGTAGCGAGTTCGATTCTCACAGGCTGTCCCATACTTGTTGTCTTGTACGCAAAGGATTTTTTGGGAGAGAAATAGAGAAACCGTCAAGACTCTTATCCAGAGTATTATGAATGACACAAACGGTGCGAAATTTGAAAGATATAAAAATTAATAAAAACACAGAATAGAAAAAAAACGACAAAGCAAGCATGCACAAAATTTTCCTTTGTGTGCCAAACACTTAGACAATGTAACAAGTTCTAATTACAATGGCTCATAAAAACAATTATAATTATTATCAAAGAAATAGTCAGTGACTTCGATTCATTCAACTGCTGACGACTTCTTCTTCAACATCGTCTTCCAATGACTTTCGCCCGAGAACGCCAAAGCACTTCGATTTTCTCTTTCATGTAAGTTCAGCTCCCAATACCAACCGATGTCTTCTTTCAGAATGCCGAAGCTCTTCTTTCTATCTGACATAGACTTCTTAAAAAGCCACAAATCGACACCGAATTGAATAAGAAATTCGATACTATATGTTCATAACTTAGTTTCCGCATTGGTTACAAAATTACAAAATGTACCTCTTTAAACCATGCCTGCTTGCAAACTTTATTGAGGTGGAATATCAAACCAGGAGACTTCAGTCTTCTTTCTTTATCAATTTTTCTAAACAAAAGTTTTTGTTTTTTTTTTACAAATCACCAGGCTTCCTTTTCGTGGTTCTTTTACAACATCTGTTTGAGCTTCACAAGTACAAAGTTTCAAACATTAAATTTTATTCATCCTTTACTAAGCGCTAGGCTTCACTTTAGTAGCTTTTATTTTTAAGATTATGTGCTCAATATCAGCGTGTATAAATATAAAAGAGGCGACAGTCTGTTTCAGGCTAGACACAATCGTCAGGCCACCTGACGATTGCGTCTAGCAGAAAACAGACTGTCGCCTCTAAGTGTTGATTCTATGTTCTTATATATATATATATATATATATATATATATATATATATATATATATATATATATATAGTATGAAACTAAGCGAAGATTCGAAGCGATAACCTGATATACGGGCTTAAATAGAAACTTTATTATAATTACGACCTTGTTTATGTAATGAATTTGTATACATCATCTTCATAAAGAATTTCGTTTCCTTAGTTTTATTATGGCTGTTTGTAGTAAATGTTTAAAATGTATATATAGACACCTATACCATTATAAAGGTTTTGAAACGCAAACTATGATTCTGGAAGATCACCACATCTCTTATAGTAATTGGCAAAATCCGTTAGACTCAGGTTTTTTACAGCATTGTCCGAAGGTCTGGATGATACATTAAGTTTAAGGCGTTTTTCTTTTCTTATGTTGAGTGTGCGTGTGCATTCATTAAAGTTGGTTGCAAAGACCTGTGGAGACGAGGAAGCCTGTTAAATGCCTCCGTTAATCATATACGCTAGTCAATACCGCAGGTGACGAGGGTCTTTTTTTTTAATCGTTCTCCTTTACTATGGCATCATTCTATTTCGTTGCTTAGAGGCCAGCTCAATGAACGGCAGAGTATTTGGGTATCAATGGTCTTCAATTTCTGATACATGGCTTTGTTTTTGCAGCATTCGTTCAATGTTGATGGCGTTCATTGTAATCAAGCTGCACCAACGTATGGTGCATAGGAAGCACTGTTGGATATATACTAATAAGTTGAAGTGGTGCTGATGGATACTGTTTGGCGTGTTTAGGGGCCAGAAAGGAAGATACAGAAGATGAAAGTAGGTTGAAAAAGTATATTGAAGATATATACAAAGCAATAGTGTTAATAATAAGTAGATTAGCACTGCGTCTATTCCTCCACTTCACTTCACACTCCACTCTACTTCACCCTTATCCAACTCTCGCAGTTTGTATTTATGAGAGGAGGAAGAGTTCATTCTACTGTAGGAGGGTTTAGCACAACAGATACCTAAGATCCAGGGCGGGCAGAACGGCGTCTTTGTATGCCTTTATTTTGATGGTTCCTTAAGTTTTTATTGTTCCAGACCGTCTACCAGAGGCTTAGTTTTAATTTGACACTTTGTTGTTAGTCTCTTTCTAACTGTATATGACTTATTCTAGATGAGTAAAATTCTCGACCTCGTTCAACATTGTCGACCCGACAGATTCAGAAGGAGTCGGGTGGTAGATTGAGCGGAATTTACCTTTCCTTCCCACCCCGTCTATGATTTAAACTGTAGGACTTCTCCCAGAATATCATCATTATAAAAAAAATTCTTAGAATTCAAAAATATTTTCTGGCTTTAAATAAAGCAATCAATAAACGCATGAGTTAAGACACGTCATTATAGTTGAGCCTCTAATAAGGATCGTCATTACCATTCTAACGAAATATTCTGCGTCATGGGAGTACAACATTAGCGGTTTAGAGTGGTTAGTATACGGTAAACGTCCCTCGAGTAATATTTATATAAGTTAGCATTATAAATTAATAACTACTACTTAATTAGGTATTTTCTGATCAATTAGAATGAATTAATCTGGACACTAATAACACGAAAGTCAAATTTGTTTAATTGATTTTGAAGATGAACTGATACAGTGAAAACGTTTGCAAAGATCAGTGTCGAAATAAAGTTGAATTCATGAATTTTTTAAAAAAAGTGTTTCCACAGCATATTGTTAAAATATTATTTAATGTAGATTATATTTTGGCTGACAATGCTTAATAATAATGGGCGTCCTGAGTAAAACGATAAACTACATCCAACATCAAGACCTTCAATCAGAAGGTTTTAAAGAGCGTGGAACCACCTCTTAGTTGCTGGTGTTCCCAGGTTCACCTTAACCCGAGGTGATAGCAACTGTCATTGCCCCAGCTATGGGCAAATAGTTAACCACCTAAAAGGGGTCAAAACACTATGAAATTATAACAATAGTTTTTATTTTAGCAATATATTTTAGGAAAAAAAAATTACCAGCAATACATTTTTGAAAAAAAAAATTACCAGAAAAAAAAAAAATATTACCAGATATAAATTTTTTAGGAAAAAATATTACCGGCCATATTTTTTGGACCAGCAATATATTTTTGAAAAAAAATTTATTACCCAATATATACAAAAAAAATTTACCAGGAAAAAAAATATTACCAGCTATACATTTTTTTGGAAAAAAATATTACCAGTCATACATTTGTGGACACAAAATATTGCCAGCCATACATTTTGGAAAAAAAATATCACCTACCGTACATTTTAGGAAAAATATTACCAGTAATACATTTAAAAAAAACAACATTACCAGCCATAAATTTGAGGAAAAAATATTACCAGCCATACATTTTTGGAAAAAAATAATTACCAGCAATACATTTTATGAAAGAAATATTACCAACCATACATTTTTGGACACAAAATATTACCAGCCATACATTTTTGGAAAAATATTACCAGCAATACATTTTTGAAAAAAAATATTACCAGCCATACATTTTTGAAAAAAAATTTTTATCAGCAATAAATTTTTGTCGCCATTAAAAAACCCATTGAAGTTGATGTGATGTAAAACAAAAATAAACGAAATATTGTCTAATATTTATTTCATGTTAATAGTTAGAATCATGCAATATAAAATTAGATAAACAGACCTTGTCAGATAAATTTAAGTAAATTTGCATTAAAATCCTTCGAAAGAATAAAGATATGACAATTTTAAAATAATTTTTTTTTCTTTGACATGTTTCAGTAATAAACTGACGTCAGCCGACAAAAATAATTTTCTCAACAAGACAATACATAGTTCACGTTAGACAGCTGAATGATTGATTTTTATTACTTTACTCTACAGAAGGATGATGAGAATACCATGAATACAACATCTGAAAAATGTCGAAACTTTATAGAAAGTAGAAATAAAAATGTGAAGTGAATTTAAGGAACATAAATGTTGTTCTACAGAAGGATGCTGAGAAAAACATGGACCGAACATGTAAGCAACGACGACGCTTTAGAGAAAATAGACTTCTATATAACATCAGAAAGAGACAGTTAAAATTTCTAGGGAACATAGTGAGGAAAATGGGCTACTCACAGGACAGATTGAAGGCAATAGGGACAGTAGAAGGCAATGCATGACCTGCCTAGGGAGCTTCAGTAAATGGATGGTGAAATCAATTTATTAAGAGATACAAAGGACAAGAAGTTGTGGAGACCCATGACCGTACACGTCCTTAAGGGACATTACACAAGAATAAGAAGAAAATTATTATTGTTAATATAGAAATTAATTTTATGGGTTCTGATTAGTTACAATCTAATTTCTATAACAATACAATATCATCAGGGGCGACCTAAACACAGAGGAAGCAAACACCTACCTCCAGGTTGAAATGTTGACGGTGGCGCTCAGGAGTTCCGGCTAAGTCATGTCTGTCTAATCATAGATGTCATCTGACCAGCTCTTGCGTTGCTGTCCCTGCCTGCGTCCGCCTTCAACAATGTCTTCCAGTGGCTGTTATGCCTGTGTGACATGAGCAAAACATACCATCTTCTGACGCTTAATAGTGGCAAGGGGACATTCCTGTTGGCCAACAAGACTTTTTAACCTTGCTACAAACATAATGACTGGTTTTGTGCTCCCAGTACGAGGTACGGAAGAGCTTTCATTTGTTGTTGAACGCCTGCATCCATTTTTCTGCCTCAAACAGAAATGTCCAAGTCTCAAACTCGTACAGGAAGATAGATATGACCAGCGATTTGTGGAACGACTTTGTCTGGAAGATGCTATTGCTCTTCCGCATCCTTTCCACTCTGACTATTGCTGCTGTAACTGTGGCGATCTGTGTGTGGATCTCATCCGCCAGATTTGAATATATACTAAGAAGGCATCTGTTTATCTCGCGAGGTAGAGGTAACGCCCTGTTTTGTCAAAATCCCGTATGTTGGTGGTGAGACTACCGGAAGCATTCTAGGGCGCCGGCCTGCGAGATAGTATATGAAGGCTGCGCGTTACTCTACACTACAAATTTCACTACTCTCCTCTCGGCCGTAACGATCCAATCAATACAGCACATTGACTGCAGGAGTTTCCGTAAGTTTGTGAGTCTTGATAACGAATCCACTTCTCGGCTCCACTCCGGAATTTATGACTGGATTTATTTCCATAGCCTCATCCGTTATTGGTTATGGCCACAAGGCAGCGGAGGCTTAAAATCAGTGTTTTTTCTTCCCCAATATGGACTAATTTCCCTGGTCGGTTGAGCTCCATCTAGTCGAAGTATTTGATTTTCAGACGCCACTTGTCTGCCTTCGTTTCTTCTCCGCTTTGAAGTTGTCAAAGTCCAGAAAAAAATATATACATATATATAGCAGGATACACTGGGTTCTATAGCCTTGGATGGCAACTGGTCTAGGAGAAGGACAACTCTGAAATCAAAACCTGCAGAGGATGGTTTGGGGACCTTGTGGCACATAGTGCACCAGGTCTCTGTATTCGGCTCTTCAAATGGTGTGGTTGCACAAAGCCTTCACCACAATAATTAAATAGATGTGTTGGTGCCTGGCTGTTGGTTCCAAGGAACTGAGCTGCTTGACCCTCATACGTGGATTACGACGGAAGAGTCCACCACAAATATATATATATATATATATATATATATATATATATATATATATATATATATATATATATAAGTTATGAAAAACTTGGTAATCAGTTTTTCGTTTCATTTTTGGAAGTGCTATCTGATGATCCGGCGTCCTTTAAAAAGGGCTTTGGTGAAATAAATTATTATAATAGTACCTTAAGGTGGTCTGTTTTTCATTAATATATATATATATATATATATATATATATATATATATATATATATATATATATTCTTTTTACTGAAACATGTAAGTTTTTGTGTAGCGATGTAGATGTTTTTTATTGTAACCTATATTTTTGTCTATTTTGTATAGAGTACTTTTGGGTTTTTTTTAAGTAAATGCCACGAACTGTGGATTTTTACTCCATCTGTTCTTTCTCTCATTTGTATATATATATATATATATATATATATATATATATATATATATATATATCGACAAGTTCTGCCTATCGATTCTGTTATAAAATTGTTAAAAAAAAAATGTTTACGCGGATGCAAAATACGTGTTATAAAAACAAATATAATATATATATATATATATATATATATATATATATATATATATATATATATATATATGGTGGTATTATACATATCTTTTATTCTGCATGAAAAATGTGTGCGTTTTTGTGTATTGTCACAGATTCAAAAATAAATTGATAGCAACGCTTTTCTCCTTGCTATACCATAATAAAAAGAAATGTTTCTTTTTCCTATCATGTCAATCTCATATCTTTTCTGCTAAGCCGGCGATTTTTCCTTCGTTTATATATTTTTAAAGCATCATGCTAAAATCGTTTTGAAAGAGACATTCCGGTAAATCAAACACTAAAAAAAAGGTCACATATCTTTCATTCCTTGAAAGTAATTACGCATTTTACCGCCTGTGTCTTTTTTTTGTTTCCATTGTATGTCTTTACCGAAGATTGACAAGAAAAGCAAAGAATATATACTAATATTCGCAAGAGACACCTTTTTTATAAAGTTTTTTTTTTTGTAAATGGGAGATAACTAGATGTAAAAAGCACAAGTGACATTGCTGAAACATTAAGTACGTCTTGTCATTCGTTTTGACGCACAATTACCCTTTTTTTTTCAAACTACTGTTACTTTTTCTGTTGTAAAGAATGTATTTTTATATTAAGTCAGTGACAAAGTCGATCATTCTCTGAGACAGTGAAAAATAAAAAAGAGCTGTAATTTTGTTCAGCAACTTAATGAACCAAAGCAAATATATATACGGGAAAACCGCTTATGCATTTTTATATATCAAGAACAAATTTAGGGAAATCTATGACATGGTGTAAAAAAGTTTTCGTGTGAAACGTTTCGTTCTTTATGACTTTCTCGGATCAAGTGATGCCTACGGTGAGAGGACTACATATGTACACGAAGGAGACGCTGTGAATTTTAAATTTAAATTTGAAAAAAAAGAAACTAAAAAGAAATTTATTTAAATTGGAAATTCTCAACGGTCCGTCTAATTCATGCGCATGCGTAGACTCTCAACGAAATTATCGCTTTAGTTTGATGAAGGATCAATAGCATTAAAGGAAAACATTTCCCAATCTTTCATAAATTACGGATCGTTAATGAAGGACACAGTCTTGTGCGAAAATTCCGAAGATAAAACCTTTCCCTGCGTGCTTCCTTTTTGTCATATGGTTAATATTTAATAAATGTTTAAATAAATGCTTATCGTAATAATTATATTGGTACCCTTTCATTTCATCTTTATTAAACCTTGATTTATTAAACAACCTATATATATATATATATATATATATATATATATATATATATATATATATATATATATATATATATTACAATAATCGTGCAATCAATTTACAAATTCATGAATTATTACTAAGAGAAAAAACAAGAACAACATCTATTCCATACCTGAAGATGTCTGTAGGAACAGACGAAAGCTTGTAGTAAAAATAAGAACTAATACGGCAGAAATTTATAGAAACAAGGATCATTTCATTCATAACGGATTCGGAGGTTTTTGTATATTATTTGAATTGTTTGCGACGATGGATTTCTCGCCAATTAAATCATTAACCTTTGCATTTGTTTTTTGTGTGAATAATTCATGAATTTGTAAATTGATTGCACGTTTATTGTAATTAAAATAACTGATCCAAGTGCGACATTTGGATAATAAGTGCGACATTACTGTAATTATTGAACAATATAGTTCATGCCACTTTGACAGAAAATTTACCAGTAAAAAATTCGTATATCACCATATTTGTACATGAACGCAAAACTGTAAAAAATTTAAAATCAAACTCAGCGTTGCTACTGCGCGCTCCAAAAACAATAACTCATTTCCAATAGCATTTTCGGATACAACAATACATATATTTTCGTTGTCCTCTTATTACTAAGAGAAAAACAAAAACAACATCTATTCCATACATGAAGATGTCTGTAGGAACAGACGAAAGCTTGTAGTAAAAATAAGAACTAACACGGCAGAAATTTATAGAAACAAGGATCATTTCATTCATAACGGATTCGGAGGTTTTTGTATATTATTTGAATTGTTTGCGACGATGGATTTCTCGCCAATTAAATCATTAACCTTTGCATTTGTTTTTTTGTGTGAATAATTCATGAATATATATATATATATATATATATATATATATATGTTGTTATATATATATATATATATATATATATATATATATATATATATATGTATAGGTTGTATAAAAATAATTTTACAAACACTGGGAGCTAGTTTCTCGCACCAAAGCAAGGACAAATGTCCTTCGTTTTTGAGATATTAATTCTTTACGTTCTTCTTCTTCTTCTTCTTCTTATTATTATTATTATTCTCCTCCACCTCCTCCTCCTCCTCATTCTTCTTCTTATTATTATTATTATCCTTCTTTTTCTATTTCTTCATCTTCTTCTGCTTCTTTTTCTTCTTCTTCTCGTTATTATTATTATTATTATTATTAATTATATTCTCCTTCTTTGCTCACTTACTAATATAATAAGTTACCTCGGTAAGATACTAATGTGACACTATTTAGCTATGGGAATTGGCTAACTAATTGACCATAGAAATGAAAACAAGAAATAGTGAGAATAGAAAGAAGCTATCCCGAAAGATATACTGTTGGATATTAAAAAGATTTGATTTTATTTCCGAAAAATTGACTTTTCACAAAAGACAGTAGATCCGTAGAAAAGCCAAATGTGAGTTTTTGACAATTTGATTAATAAAGTTGTAAAGAAATGCCTTGCCGAGAGAAACATGAGATTCAGAAAAAGCAAAGCGTTGAGATATCTTGCAGACCATATGGCGGTCATAAAAATTTCGGCCTGAGATGATTGCCGATACGGGGTAAAGAGAATCAATATTAATTATCTTCCCAAGATATCATTTTTTTTCTTGAGTGCCGGCAAGGCAAAGCCATATAGTATTTGTGGGAATTTTGACATGAGAAAATTTATCCCGCTACAGGGTGGAGAGGATTATTATTATTTATTTTACCAAAGTGTCGTCTTCAGGTCCCGACACGTTGAGTGGCAATATGGTGATTGTAAAAATTTTGGCATGAGAAATATTTTATTCCGATACGAGTTGGAGAGAATTGTTATTATTTACTTTTTCCAAAGTGTCGACTTCAGGCGCCGACACGTTGAGTAGCAATATGGTGATTATAAAATTTTGGGCACGAGAAAAGATATCGTGGAAGAATCGTGATTTGGGAGATAAGGAATTTAATTTCTCAAGAAGTCGAAAGTTCCAGTCAAAGTTAACTTCATGAAGGGACCAGATGGCAGATATAATTTGAAAAGTGTGCTGGTTAAGAAGACTCTGAGTGACCAAAAGATCTGAGAGATTTCAAGTGGCAATGTGGGATACGTAAAAATTTTGGCCGTTCGGAAAAAAAGAATTTTGTAAACAAAAAACACTGGGTTATAATTTTAAGGAGGCCATCTTCGCCACACCCGCACGGCCGGGATGCCATTCGTCCAGTGGTAGCAATGGTTATAGGCGGAGTTAATTTGATGAGAAAGACGGAGAAGTTATCAATGCCCACTGAAGGGAGTGGTACGAGGTATCAATGTGAGAGAGGAAGAGTTTAGAAGGACAGCTCTCCTCCGACCTCTCCTCACGGACGAGGAGATCCCCCCCAAAATGGAAAGTGATTAATTTTCCAAAAAAATGGGAAGTAATCAATTTTTCTGGCTTGACAACAAAGAGATTTCTTGTTGGAAATCGAATTTTACCGAAAACCCCAGACCGCGTCTAACCCCGCACCGGTTTTTGGTCGGTACCCATATAAACGAACGTCCTCGGCCGTTAGACAGTAAGTCAGTTAGACAGTTGAGTTGAGTTCAGTTCAGTTCGAGTAGCAAGAACCAGAGTGTTGCCTCGTAGAAACTGAAGCAAGTTATACTGACGAACGAAGCCAAGCCAGCACCTAAAAACTAAACCAGTTGACTTAAGAAACGTAGAAGTGTCACACTCCCAAGAAAACGAGCTGGGAGAGAAACACACTCCTCTATGTAACAGACGGATAAAGTTAATTTGTTATTTTCTAACATACTGAACGTCTTGTTTTTTTTTTTTTTTTGTTTCTTTTTTCTTTACGCTTGTGCGATATCACCTCCAGTCTAGACTCATCTTACACTACGGCCCGACGCCTGATTGATCTCGTCAAAATCCCAACCTGGGTAGGTTAGACTTGAGATCGAAGCAGTTACTTCGGTAACCAGACGTTGGAAGTGAGCTGGGAACGACGGAGATGTTGTCGAGCCGGGTACAGCTGGTGTGAAGCCGTTAGCATCGACCGACCATCCCACTCGATACCTTGACCAAAGGATTCCGCTGGGTAGCGACGACCAGGATTCGACACGAGACGGGTCAGTGACACATATTGGTACCCTGACCAAGGGATTCCGCCGGGTAACAATGACCACCAATTGACTGGGACACAAGCTGGTGACAGCGACTAAGAGTCAACCCCAAAACGCCGGTGGAAGAAACATTACAGTTTCATGTCGCGACTGGGAGTTGACTACAGGCAAACACCACAGGGTCACACTAATAAGTTATTTACATGCGAACTATTGCCGAATTCTTTCTTGGTATTATACCGACCTTTCGACCGTTGTGTCCTCCGGTCTTCATCATTGTCAATCCGGGTAAACTTCAAAGAATTTCGAACTGGACATTTTATGTAATCTACCGGAGTAGATTATTTCCGTTCCTTTGAACATTTTCAGGGCATATTTCCTATTGTCGTTTCCACCAAGTCAAAGTACACACTGCCTGGCACAGGGATCGAACTCTCTATTACTATGTCGCCAAATTCATAAAACAAGGCTTTCATTTACTAAGCTATTGTCTGCCATATGAACAATGTCGAGTTAGTGTCGTTTCATCATCCCAGAGCAAACCCTGAGCAATGGTTAGAATCTAAATCAGACTGATTGTCTTGAACATCTTTTTGGGTTCAAGATCCCTCCAGATGTCAAGTATAACTCGTATATACGATCCATTGCTAAACATTCTGGGAAAAATCGGTTACTTCTATCACTCCAGAAAAATACTTGATTTCTTTTGCCATGCACTCTATTTAAAAAAAAAAGGTAGATTAAGGCAACAATCAATTATTGCTAAAACAACTGGTGCTGGTCCTCCTCATATTCCGAACTAGACAGAGTTTAAAAGGTTTTGTTTTTTCTTTTTATGCAGCCATAGGCAGTTATTCACCGGAACTACATACCTAATTTTCACTAGTTCAGACCTTCACAGCTAGGATTCATCATGCCACGAACAGAGTCCAGTCAGCCATATTCCCTTCGTATTAACCTCATCAAGTCAAAGGTCAACAACTATATATCCTTACAATATGCCCCTCCTACTCTTACGTTATATGCATTGAAATCAACCTCATTCAATAATACTCTAGTTTGAGTGGCTCTTATGCATCTTTAAATGAAAATAATGGCATAATGGTAGAGAGAATCTGAACAAGATCGACGCTTTACAAGCTTTCCTCATTTTATTTCACTGGTGAGTGAGTTGTCATGATATCAGAAATAGAATGAGGGAGATGCTGCGTACGTTTTTTTTTTATTTATTGTATTATTATGCATACAGTTTTCAAGCAGTAAAATGACTTTAATTGTCAAACTTTGAAATAGTTCACCTGCGCTATATTTTTGAAAGATCTTGTAAAAATCTGTTTTTATTGTTTGATGTAGGGTACATACTTCCGGCGGAAAAAAGAAAGTTATTCTTGTTCAGAGGGTTAAAATTGATTGGTGGATAAAATCTAAGATATATTTCTCAGTGGCCCAAATGTGTAGGAAAGCTGAAAAGAAAGAGGCCAAAAGATGGTGTAATTGAAGGTTTCAAAGTGACTAATATACGAGTGTATTGAACCTTATTTAGTGCTTTCAGGTCAGGGTGTGTCATTCGAGCAAGATCAACCGATTGGTTGGTATGGTTGCCGGCTTTATGAAGTCTTTTTCCTTTATATATATATATATATATTTGATCATTTTTGGCTTATTGTATAGCTTTGTCTTTATTTTTGCCTTGCTTGACTCGAAATAATTACAACGGAATGCGTGGGAAGCTGTGTGGTGATGGTGGTGGTGGTGGCGGGGAAGAAGAAGAAGGAGGAGGAGGAAAGGGGGAGGAGAATAATAATAATAATAAGAAGAAGAAGAAGGAGGAGGAGGAAAAGGGAGGAGAATAATAATAATAAGATGAAGGAGGAGGAGGAGGAGGGGAGAATAATAATACGTAGAAGAAAAAGGCAAAGAAAAAGAACAAGAAGAAGGAGAACAATAAGAAGAAGAAGAAAAAGAAGAAGAAGAAAAAGAAGAAGAAGAAGAAGAAAAGAAGAAGGAGACGAATAATATTAATAATAATAATAATAATAATAATAATAAGAAGAAGAAGAAGAAGAAGAAGAAGAAGAAGAAAAGAAGAAGGAGACGAATAATATTATTAATAATAATAATAATAATAATAATAAGAAGAAGAAGAAGAAGAAGAAGAAGAAGAAGAAGAAGGAGGAGGAGGAGGAGAAAAAGAAGAAGAAGCAGAAGAAAAGGAGAAGGAGACGAATAATAATAATAATAATGATAAGAAGAAGAAGAAGAAGAAGAAGAAGAAGAAGAAGAAGAAGAAAATAGGCGGAGGAGAAAAAGAATGTACCCTTTGAGCCGCTATTCATTACAGCAGCTGCATATCTATTAGTTTATTAACATCTTTTGTTGATATCTTATTAAAATACTTTATTATTTATCTTCTAAGTATCTCATCTGACTATGTTTATTAGTAGCAAATTAGAACAGCAGCAAAAAAAAAAACCCCAAAAAACTCATTTATAAAGAACCGGGATTTTTATACAGAACTGCGAAAATTAGAATCATGCCGACGAGAGTTTATCTATTTAGAACCGTTCTGCAAGAAGCGAAAAAGAATCACGATTGGATGAATTGCAAATTTGTATATTCGTTACTGGAGTCTGAGAAAATACAAAGAAAAAAGGTTTTAGAGTTATGTAGAGTTATTGTCACTCTATCTCTAGCTATAAACAGTAGACTTCTAATATGAATACGAATGCATAGGAAACTTAATAATGTCATGTAATAATTCGACAAGACTGAGTTCTATTAGAATCAAAATAGACACGGCTTAGCAAAAGAAAATGTCAATAAATGAAATAACGATAGTGAATGAGAAGACCACACAGTAAGCGATTTTTAGAAAAACACAGTAAATAGATATAAATAGACATGACTAAGGAAGAATTGGATTCCTCTGGGAATTGTACAAGCAACCTGGATATAAGTATGCAGACTAATGCTATAAGCATATACCAAAAATATTCTGGTGAATGGAAAACTATTAAAGTTTGAAATTTTGACGATCGTCCTATGTAGGTTAAGAAATCAGATCAGTTTAAATATATGGAATTGATTTAAGAGACGAGGGAAAATGTGATACCGGAATATGAACGCGTACTGGAATAATAAAAGGTACTATCCAAAAACTAAGCAAGGTATTAAGAAACAGGAAAAGTTTGTTAGAAACAAGGTGTCTTGAACTGCTATGTAATATAATTCTTCCTAAACCCTTGTGCAAATTGATTGGAATAAAACAAATAATTCCCTTATTATTTGCTTTTTTTTTCGTATTTTTCCAGGAAAAAATGACGCAGTACCCACATTAGTACTTTGTATGTCCATTCCACGAAGCCTTTCCTGACAGACTGACCACAGATTCTCGATTGGATTTAAATCAGAAGAGTTTCCAAGCCAGTCAATAGTACATTGATTTGCTCACATGGTAAAGCTTACCATTGTGTTCGTGCAGTGTTACAGATTTTCGTACGCTTCCTTGGAGTAACGTCCATCGCAGACAATCGCCGTAGGACAACTAATCGATAGTCGAAACAATAGTGTCTGGGTGTGATGAAAATTTGATGCAATAACGAATAGCGTAATATATTTCAAGGCCAAACAAATTTCATGATACACCCCGAAATAGATTCATATTACTGCACACCACTGCAAATGACCTAATCTGATGAACAAATAGAAATCCATTATACCCTGTCACTCCAGTGATTGTAAAACTGACCGTATGATGAAAGAAAGGAAAATAAAGTGTGCGTACATATTTTCATACGCTTCCTTGGAGTAACGTCCATCTCAGGCAATGGCCGTATGCTAACTAATCGACAGTCGAGACAAAAGTGTCTGGGAGTGATGAAAATCTGATTCAATCACGGATGACGCAATATTTTTCAAGGCCAAACAAATTTCATGATACACCCCAAGATATATTCATATTACTGCACACATCTGCAAATGACCTAATCTGAAGAAAAAAATAGATATTGATTACACCCTGTCACTCAAGCGGGTCTAAAACTGACCGTATGTTGAAAGAAAGGAAACTAAAGCGGTTCACTATTTACATTATTCGGATTATTGTCCTCATTGTTGCCATATTTATTACAACGTTTCGGCCGTTATACTCTCCGGGGTCTGAGGAGTCAGTATTGAATAAGGGTCTCAACTTCGCCACAGTCATCTGCCTATCATTGCCAGAGTCGATGGGGGTAGCCTTGAACAGGCTCAGGCGGATGAACTGAGATGGAAGGTGAGATAGACCTTGGAGAAGGCCAAGCTGCTCAGGTCAAACATCACGAAACTGGAGAGGCTGGCGATCGGATCCCTACAGAAGAACGAAAACATCATCATACTACCGGCTGACAAAGGTAATACGACAGTAGTGATGGACAGATCAGATTATACAAGAATGCTGGAAGACCTTATTAGCAATGGTAGCTACAGCAAAGTAAAAAGGATCCTACAATGAAAACGGAACGCCAACTGTCACAGATTCTACAGAGAGTACAATGGCCGAAACGTTGTAATAAATATGGCAACAATGAGGACAATAATCCGAATAATGTAAATAGTGAACCGCTTTAGTTTTCTTTCTTTCTATGGCGACAAAGATGAGGACAATAGTCCGAATAATATAAATAGCGTATCTAATACCTCATCTCAGAAATATAGACAGATACTGAAGGGCCGAAACGTTATAATAAATATGGCAACAAAGATGAGGACAATAGTCTGAATAATGTAATTAGTGTACATAATACCTCATCTCAGAAATATAGACAGATACTAAAGGGCCGAAATGCTGTGATAAACATGGCAACAAAGATGAGGACAATAGTCCGAATAATGTAAATAGTGTACATACTACCTCATCTCAGAAATATAGACACATACTAAAGGGCCGAAACGTTGTAATAAATATGGCGACAAAGATGAGGACAATAGTCCGAATAATGTAAATAGTGTACATAGTACCTTATCTCAGAAATATAGACAGATACTAAAGCGGTTGTTTCAATTAATTTTCACAAGAGTGTATATGGCAGTGAATGCTGAATATTATGCTTAAAGATGAAGAGAAGAACGTAGATAGCAGGAATGTGGTTCTACAGAAGGATGTTAGGAATACCATGCCCGGAGCGGGTTAGGAAAAAGGATTTTTAAGGAAAACGAAAAGGTCACTTATATTTCTCGAAAAACGAAAAAGAAAAGCTTAGAAGATTTATCACTCATAGGACACATTATAGGCAAATGAGACAGAGGTAACAGTGATCTCCCTACCTGACGATTTTACGCGAATGGATGACAGAACAAGGAGTGAGAGCGATGGTAAAATAACAGACATAATTGAGAGGATAGGAAGTTGGGATTGGAAGTTGTGGAGAACCATGGTCGCGCCCATTTTGAGAGGAAACAACACATAGACGAATGAATTTTATTGTTTCTGAAACAGAATTCGACAGAGAAATAAGTCAAGGAATACGCTGAAGAAATATTTGGAAAATGACGCAAAAAAATAAAATAAATAAAATAAAGGGAGTTGGAGTATGAAGTCGATGATTGTTTACCTTCTTGGAGCAATTCTTGAAAAAATTGCCAACAATTCAGAAAATGAGTAATTGGAATAATAACAGATACCATCCAAAAACTAAGGAAGGTATTAAGAAACTGGAAAAGTTCGTTAAAAACAAAGAAATGAGTGCTGAACTACTATTTAATATCCATATGGTGTGGAGGAGTTACTCCACTTACCTTCCTAAAAAAACACCACTAGGGGACGCTTTCTGAACCTATAAAATGACGAAATTTTCTCACATTCTCTTTTTCCTATCTTCCTTTGAGATGCTAGGATGTAAGTCTATCGGGAAAACGCGTTTCTCATTGGGAAACGCCCACAAAAACGTACACACATACGCACGCAAATTCATTTTGTCTAGAACTTCTACACACATTTTACATACATGAGAAAAACACTAGTCTTTAAATAATTTTATAGATGTTCATTTTTTGTTGCATGCATACCATATCATTGTCTTAGTCGAAGGAAACAACGTGACATTTATCTTTTTAATAATACATTATCTTTTGTTTGTACATATATTAGTTTTAGTCGTTTCTTTTTATTTTATTACCCGGAATCACATACCGAGTTCGCAATTTTGTTCTGGGATAAACATTCCAGGAGACACGTATTTCCCAATTTAAACACTCAAGGTACATAACACCGCAACAATGGCAGTGAATGCTGAACATTTTCTTTCAAGATAAAGAGAAAAATGGAAGCAACAGCAATGTTGCTACACAGAACGATGCTCTACAGAAGCATTATGAGCATTTTGATAATAATAATAATAATAATAAAGTCTAGGAATAACAATAACCACTGGAAAATTTCGTTAGCAACAAAGAAAAGAGCGCTGAACTACTATGTAATATCATTCTTTCTATATGACAGTGAATGCTGGACATTTTTCCTTAATATGAAGCGAAAAATGACGACAATAGAACAATTATTCTCATAAGACTAGAAAAGTGGTCTTCAATCGATGGTCCACGAATTATTGGGGGGTCCGTGCAAAATTTTTGATAGTCCGCAGATAATTTGGACATTATTTCAGTTTTTATGAAGCTTCAGTTTTAAAAATGACGAGTAACAAAGTCTATTATGGATGGTATATATATTCAAGACCTTATGTAAACACGAGTACACAACCAGTAATAAGGAGTGCCAGAGAAAAGCAATGATAACAACAAAGTTGCAATATGAGCACTGGTAAAAATGGTTTCTGAAGACATTAGGTTTATAATACCCAGAAATTCATACCCAGATGTCCTCAAGGACACATGGCACAGTGGATAAAGGCGTTGGTTACATCCAGTGACAGGACCCAAAGAATGGAAATTAGCAGGAGATAACTGATAACTGACATCCATCAAACATGGCACGTGGAATTAGAACAGTGAGCGAAATAAAGGGTTCAGTTCGAAATTCCAACCATCTGAAGAAGACCGGAGCGTACAACGGCCGAAACGTTGTGATAGATATGGCGACAAAGATGAGGACAATAGTCCGAATAATGTAAATAATGTACATAATACCTCATCTCAGAACTATAGACAGACACAGTTACACAAATGTGACATAGTATAACCTAACATGACTTGAAAAGTTCAGTTCAATACTTGGTACTGAATAGTTTCTTATCATTATTAGATACTGGATGGTTTACTAGTGTAATTTTTTACAAAGATGGCATAGTAACGGAGTACTAGCGGGATCTTCAAGAATCGGCTTATGGATACAAATTTATAAACATTCCTACTCGAAAACTATTTTTGCAAAATATTAAAAGAAAAAAAAATTTTAGTGAACTTAAATAAACTTAAAATTTTCAATTTGTTTTATTTAAATAATTACACTATAACTTTGTTACCTTTTAATGGGCGCATTTGAGGCACCTCGAGCTGGTGTAATGTTAGCAAGCTTGTCTCGCGAGAACAATTACGACTGAGTAGTGAGTTCGATTCTCACTGGATACCCACTTCTTTCGACCTTGTGCCACATCTAAGCTACGCTTGGAAGATCACTACACTTTAATGGATGCAGTTCATATTAAGAAAATAAAAGTTTTCCGATTATTATTATTATATAAATTTATTTACCTTTTTTTTCTAAATTAATATTAGCGTTCCGCCAAATTTAAAATTCTACATTTAGTGGTCCATGAAGTTCAAAAGGTTGGCGACCGCTGGTCTAAAAAACTAGTGCGACTAATGATCTCTAACAAGCATCAGATATTCTTGGCGTGAAAGGTCAATGATTAAAATAATCGCAAAATGAAAATTATTTTTTTTTCTGTGGCGAGTGTACTGTTAATGGAGTTTAGGAGGTCGACGGGAAGGCGAAAAATAAGCAGGAGACATGTAAGAATTTAGAATAAAACAAAGAAGAACCAAACACGAATATGACTGAAGGAAATGAATGGAACGAATGGTTAGAGAAGAAAGAAATAGGGAATAGGAAGAGAAAAAGAAAATAAAAACAACCGTTAAAATAAAAAGAAGTTAAAACAACAGAAACGAAAAGATACAGAAGGAAAAATTTTAAAAAAAGATGGCGGCCGAAAAACACACCCTGTTTTTAATAACCAGTAACAAAGAAGCTAACCATATCAAAAGCATCTGTCTTTCTGAGTTGTTTTTCTTATTTCTTTAATTGATTTCTTTCTGTTCTCAGTTCTGCGTCATACGAGGACGGTCTTCTGTAAAGCGATGGTCGCATGAAAGCTTTGAGAAGAAGAGAACGACACATGATCCGGAAGTTGGAAACATAGAAGGACTTTCTCATTCCTATCTGACTTCCTTTTTGGCGGAAGAAAGACGTGAGAGCGTAAAAAAAAAAGGTAATACGCAAAAGAAAGTAATAAAAATAAAATAAAAAGCAGTTGAAGTATAAAGAAGAAAGAAATAGATATCTGATGGATTGGCTTATAATCAGTTCTCGGAACTACTCACGGGAAACAAAGCCAAACACGATTGCATTATGATATTGATAACATTTGCCCGTGATAAAAGCGAAAGGTCGCTTTAAAATAAAGAGGACGACACAGATTTTGGACAAAATTATTTCAACCACTTATTTATGTAAAAAAATATATATTAATTATTGTTTTATATATATATATATATATATATATATATATATATATATATATATATATATATATATTAAAAAGTGAACATTGAAGTCAACACTCAGAGGCGACAGGCTGTTTCATGATAGACGCAATCGTCAGGCATTGAAGATTGCGTCTAGCATGAAACAGCCTGTCGCCCTGTTGTGTTGACTTCAATGTTCACTTTTATATTTACACACGCTCTATCTCTTATATTGACCACTTTATCGCATAAATATCGCACACTTTAAAAACTATATTTCTTCATATATATATATATATATATATATATATATATATATATATATATATAATAATATTTACGCCCTCACCCATCACTAACACAAACCCATTCTCATTATCAAGGCGTCTACCAGAGGAGGATTGACATTTTAAATAAATTTAAAACAATGCCCCAAGACAGGCACTTAGGGACTGATGATAGTCGCGCATAGAACGGCTTGAAATAGGCTATCTCCATGTTGAGATAATTTTTTTTTTTTTTTGCTGTAAAAAAATACACATGATCTGTTAAAATAAAAACTTCGATCTCTGTGAATCAATTTTGATAATTAATATTAGTAGGATTCTCCCGGATTAGATACCAACGGATCGATATATATATATATATATATATATATATATATATATATATATATATATATATATATATATATATATTGTGTTCTAACCTTTTTGAAGATCGCGAGTCCGTGAAACTTGAGTAACCACTAAAGCTGTCTTTTGTTGAATGTTGACGCTGTGAACCTTTTTTTGAAGCCTGGCTAGTCTGGGAGTTGAACATTTTACTGCAGATGTAGGTGTTTGGTTTGCTTTCTTTCCATTTTTTTTTCCTTGGAGATTATTTCTTGTCTAATATGTTAGGATGTTTGGCAAGTTGTCTGTTGGTTACATATACATTGTTGGTTTTTCTTTAGTATATATATATATATATATATATATATATATATATATATATATATATATATATATATATATATATATATATGTGTGTGTGTGTGTGTGTATAGTTATTATAAGAGCTTATGATAAAAATATTTTCAAAACTACACAAAACTTTCATGTTTCAATACTTTGATTGTACTTCTTCAGGCAATGGTAAGTAACTGGTGATTAAATGATTTGTAAGGAAATTTAAAAACAAAGTGTTACCTCTTTTCCGAAAGTTAAAGTGGGGGTACATAAGGTCAGAATTAAAAATAGACTTGTGGGTAGGTCACGATTAACCAATTAAATGTAAGTTCTACGGTAAATAAGAAAGTAAGCTCAGCATATCAAACGATATAAAATTTTGTATAATTTTGTATCAACAATCAGTATTTAGAAAAATAGTATCAAAATTGGTAAAAAGTTTTTGTGATGCGTTTTATACGTTAGGACTTCATCGGACTGGTTTTTTGTTGATGTTGTCACGTCTAAACATGTGCACGAAACGATAGATGCTGGTAGTTTCAAAACTTTTGAAAGAATATTTTTGATAGAATTAATTATATACATATATATATATATATATTACTTTTTTTCACGACGCTTGACACTACATTTGAATGAAAACTCTAGCATTTTTAGGCATTTAAAACAACATACCTACCCGCACACACAATCGCGTAAAATACTTTTCGAAAACACAATTATACTTCGACATGAAAACGATAAACAAAAACTAAAAATCCTTGAAGCATTATACATCAAACAGTTGAAACCCAACCTAAACAAAATCAAATATGGCATCTCTACAAATATTCTTAAATGTTTATAATTGGTTACAGAAGCCATTGGTTTATACCAACGGCCTCCCATACTTCATACTTCTCCAATTCACTCTCGTGTGGTCGTGTGTGACGTCATGAGATGTGGTGCGATTTTCGCTTCTAGCGTCTTATATGCACGTGTTTATCGTTGCTTAGAAATCATATATGCAAACAATGACAGACTATCATTACTGTCTTGTCCTTATATTGCTTAATATGTTGTAATTGACATCTTTGATAATGGCTTATGTAAGCCGAAAGCTTAGATTGTATTAAAAAATATGGATCAATATTGTGAATTTCTTTCTTCGTTCAACGATAATGTTATTAAATTTATGAGACGTTACGAAAAAATTTACATAAAATAAATAGACACCACTTGTCTATATTATTTAATGAAACGTATATGAATATATATATATATATATATATATATATATATATATATATATATATATATATATGGATTTGTGCCAAGAAATACAGAGTTTTTCCTTAAAGACCAACGGAAGTTATTTGCTTAAAATATTTGTAAAAAAAAGTACTTTGCTTTAAAATATTTTTTATTTTCTACAGTTGGAGACATTTTTCTGGTTTCCTATGAGAATTTGAACATAAACTAGTCAATGAGAACTTAATAAACCATTATATAAGAATTTTTGCTTGCGGCCGTATCACGTTGAACCAGCGGTTCCCTTATGGTCACCGATGCCTGGTCAGTACCTGGATGGAGAACCGCTTTAGAATGCCAGGTTTTGTAAGCTTGGATGTGTAGGTGGTATAATGGATAATATCTCGAAAATGCTTATAGAAGGGTCGAGTTCAAATACCCGTTGGGTTCGTTATATTCACTTTCGCGCAAATACCCTTGGGAGAGGTATGATCCCGCCTTTTCTCCCTAGCTATAGGTTAATTATCACTAGATCATTATTATCTCCCAAAAAATTCATACAATCTCCATATATTTTCTGGCTTCAAAGTACCTGCAAAGGGTTAATAAACCAAAAAAAAAAAAACGAATCTGTCAACGAATCAAAAAATTTTATGCATTTTAATAACGATGTTCCAATAGGTACACATTGTTTCATTAACGATTTGTCTATAGGTCTATGTATCGTTGAAGCTCAGGTCCGTTTTCAGGTCTTCTTCCAGTCAAACCATTGTGGCTTACAAATAACCCTTTGACCTTCAAACAACTTTTATTTTCTGATTGTAACCTACTGCTATAGATGTAGCGTGGTAACGGTGTGTGCGTGTGTCGAACGGTTTACTTCGCTTTCGCCGCGCTGAGAGACGATTTTCTCTGTTGGCCCTCTCTTTTCGTCTGGTCGTGGCCACTGGCTTATAGAAAACATTATTTTGACATTTTTGTCTAAAAAATGTAATTTATTTTCATTCAATGACCTACTTTGCCAGGGCGGCTTTCCATGATTCTTGTTAAGTCCACTTCACTTAGCTGATAATAATCAGGAAATTATTTTAGTAACACTGATGTTGCTACATGTTCTTTCTTTGTTCATCTTCTCGTGTGGTGTCTGTTGGTGTCATAACTGGTTTTCTGAAGTAAAGTAAGAAAAATGAAATAATAAAATATTAAACAAAGAACCAAATCTTTCGTGTGATGCGTTTTGCCCTTTACGGCTTAATTGGGCTAAAGCGATGTTTACGTTGATCGGATTGCATAAGAAGTAGAAGGGACCCTAAGAGTTTTAAATGTTATTTTCTTAAATATCTGTTTGAGTATATAGTCTTGCTTATTTCATTTAATTTCTTTAGGTTTCATCTTTGCAATCATACTCCACTCAGAACCGAACTCTGGTTTCCTGCAGGCTACCCGCCGGGTCATGGAAGCGAACGCCGGCGGATCGCCGGTCGGCATCGTTTACGGTCGGAACTACGACGGTATCTGATCGTCTTCGAACCTCCGACTTTCGCTCTTGATCGAGGAAAACGTGCTTGCCACACGCCATCGCTGCAGTTCGTCTTGCGACGATCCAAGAATTTCACCTTTAACGTCGCAATACGAGTGGCCCCGACCGCTCCCTTCGATCATTGCATTGCCGTAGATGGAGACCGACAGACGTAGACGAGGCCATCATTCCATGCTTATCGCATGCAAGCTTGGACTGCCCGCTCTGAGACTCTACCTTTTTTTTTAAACGAACGAACCGACCGAAAAAGTAAAAAAAAGTATAAAAACCTGGAAATTGAAATAGAAAAAATTGTTGAAATTGAAAACAAGAACAGTACCATTAACAGTAGGTGCGCTTGGAATGATAAAAAAAGGAACGCAAGAACACATTAAAAAATCCCTGGAAAACCCAGCTTAAGATAAATACAGAAAATTGTCTTGATAACTATAGCTACCAGACTAGATGAACTTTGTACATGTAACGCTAGTGATGTTATGTAAGTTTAGAAAAACAAATCATGAAATGTAACCCTAACAAAAGACCATTACTTGCCTTAGGTCATCCCATAGACTTGGTAGATAGTGTGACCATAGAAATAAGTGAAATATAATGATGATAATAATAATAATAAAATCTGATGCCCGAAAACAAGTTATGAAGATTTTTATAAGTTTCCACATAATAAGGTGAAACTTATACGATCTATTACTCTTGGAAATATAAACATATACTCAAAAGCAAGTAAAGGACATTTATTTAATTCCATTTTTAATTTAGAAATATTGACATACAGGAGAAAACAAGATATAGTTAATAGTCAACTGATATTCACAAATCTGGTAAATTTAATTATTTTAATCGACTTATAATGAATAATAGAATATATATATATATATATATACTAACGTTCATAAATTAATTAATTAAAAGATTAATAAATAATTAAATATATATATATATATATATATAACGTTCATAAATTAATTAATTATATCAAACTTATTATAAAGATAAGGAAAAATGAGAAGAACGGCAGTCAACTGGTGAAACTTCTTAATGGACAATTAAAAATTACAAAAAGGTTCGTCTTCGAAGCTTTGGAGTCTTGGTACTTGAGGAGAAACAGCCGACCGGGCATGCGCGCAAAACGGACGCGAATATGGACGCAGACGAAGGTAGAATAATGCCAGGGGAATAGTTTTATTAATCTTAATATCAAATATCCCACATTGTAATAATAATATAGCTGCCAAGAAGACGATATATTGTAAGAAACCTGACGCACATTTACTGTCGATGAGGTTGCGATTAAACCGCGGTATACACTTGTCTTTTAGTAAAAAATGCTTTCTCTTTCAATGAAAGTAGCTTTTATTAAATCATAATTATGTTCAGACCCATTAAAATGAGCAACTAATGCACCGAGTGTGTAATTTTCTAAAAAAAAAAAACTTTTGTGTTCATATAACCTTTTATTTAAATTCCTTGAGGTTTCCCCAATGTATTACTTGTGGCAATTATTATAGGTCATAGAGCAAATCCCTCTATCAAGCTTAATATTTTTTATAACAATTAAACCTTTAATTGTTTTGGAAGTAGTTGTGACAAATTTAATGTTGAGTTTAAATAAATTCTTTTCAATTGTAGCTGTGACAGATTTGATGAGTAGAGTAATATATTTTGACTTGTTAGGTACTTGAGAATGGCCCATTCTTCTATTTTGAAATATCTTACGAGATTTTTGCTTGCCGTTGAATATGAAATAACTAGATATATATAATATGGTAGACTCTATCGTAAACGATAAATGAGGGTCAGCAGTGTATGGTGCCTTTCGTTTTACACTTATGCACGCTAGCAGGGGGCATTGTGGAGAAAATCAGGTAAGGGAAAGACATATTTCATTTGTGCTTTCTTAAGTGTGATACTAGCCCAGCTTTGCTGTGGGCGACAAAGTCATACTGACAAATGAAATTTGTTAAAGCAGGATTTTGATGGCATCGCTGCTTCAGAGCTTGATGAAGTTGATCATGGTGTTTCAGTCTACTGTCTTCAAAACCCTTTAACTTAATGAAACATGTCTTACACTACTCCTTTCAGTTTCATGCTTGGGCTTCCCAGGTTTTCAGATCAAAATTGAGACGTTTCATGTTGTCTTTCAATTTGTCTTTGTAACGTAAGAGTGGACATCCAACTGAAAACTTGGAGTTTAGTAGTTGTCCATACAGCACCTTTTTTGGAAGCCTATGCTCATCCATTCTCACAAGACCACCCTATATATATATATATATGTGTGTGTGTGCGTGTGTGTGTGTGTGCGTGCGTGTACGCTTGCGATAATTTTTATTTTGACATATTTCACCAATAATAAGGAGTCATTACACATTTAACTAAATCGCCATTAGCAAGACAAAACAAAACTCACGTTAACCAGCTGAATAATTTATTTTTTATTAAATATATTGTTACAGAAATTAGATTACAACTAACCTAACAAGTGAATTGTCAGATGTATTGTCAAGTCATTTATACCATGAGACCCGGGTTCGAATCTCCCCACGGCCGATTTCTGAGGTAGGTGCCTTCTTGATAATATCAGTCTGAAGAGGTGGTTTCTATGTGTGTCACCGTTGAAAGATGCGTGGAAACACTTGTAAGTAAAACTGCGCAGATAAAAGTGTTCAGAAGGCGACTCATAACAAATGTTCAAATTTCCCTCCGCTTGTTTTACATAGGCATGCACCCGTTGGATCATTGACTGGCGGACACTTTTAAATACACTCACACGGATGCACCCGTCGAATCATTGACTAGCGGACTCTTTCAAATACACTCATACGGTGTCGAATGATTTCGCAGACCGCCATGATACTTTGATGAAGCATCTCTACATTACACTGGTCGAAATTTTTTTTTGTACCTAAATTTTGCTGGGCAATGGGTACGTGCTTCTGGGCTTTTTTTCACGCTGAATCTGAAAATCAAGTCAATCACATCACATCACATCCCGTTTTCTCGGTACATATTTCTATTTTTCTTAAAATAGAGCAAGATCCCAATTTAACAGTGATATACCAGGGCCAAGTAGAACCAACCTTAACCTTTTCAGGTTAGAATAATTTATCATAACAAGCAAAAAAGCCTCCCCAAAACTTAAAGAATGCATTTTCAGCAATTTCAGTTCAGAAAAACTTTTCAGAAAAATCTCACGCAAAATCAAATTAAAGCAAATATGTGTCGTCATCAATTTTTGAATCAAAACAAAGATACAAATGAATGAAAACTACATTCATTTTTGGCCATCCAAAGGTATAAATCTTCTCTTCTTGGAAACTCTACGGTGCTTTTGAAAAGGTGGATCTCTTTTGATGCTCCAGCAGAAATCAGCCATCATGTTAACATCCCTGCTGCAAAGTGTCTAGTTGGCTAAAAAAAGGTTATTGCGCAAATATACATTACACACACACACACACACATATATATATTTCTTTTTCAATTTTTTTTACAATTATAAGTAATATTTCGTGCCTGATGAGTTGGTAGAACAAAGAAACTTAAGTTGCACGCCAAACGTAGATAAATGTATATTTATTAATATATATTTCTTAGCTCTGCCTCACGACATTCAGTACTGTTTTGTTTACACCTTAAAGTAAATTTAGTAAATATTTATTTGCTTACCTGTGTATGCACGCTAACCTGAGCATATTCTGTTGCTAATATCTAGATATTCGATTTACCCGTCTCTATACTTATCTATCTATCTATCTATCTATCTATCTATCTATCTATCTATATATATATATATATATATATATATATATATATATATATAGGCAGATCAATATATATTTATATATTTAGACCACGGAAAGTGTGATCGAGCGGCGCTATATCGAGTTTAATTCGTTACCTCTTCGTCACCGAGGCCTATTGGTACAGTTGGCATGGCGTTTGCCTCCTATCGTAACTGTTCGGTTTCAATTCTCGGTAGTAGATGCACACTATTGGTGAGTCCCAAATATAGTGATGAAACGGCCGTCCAGTGTATTCTGTTGAGGTTTCTTCTAGACTCGATGAATTACTTAATTATGATATATATATATATATATATATATATATATATATATATATATATATATATATATTGAACTGCCTAATAGTATTTTTGAATATCTATGATGATGATACAACAGTATCGATAGACTTCCAAAACTCTCGATGACCAGAGTCTGGTAGCTGATCTATCGTCTGAAATGGCTTCAACTGCCCAGTCGGGGAATAACTGGCTGGTCACATTCAATGCCTCAAAAGCCAACTATGTGATGTTTCCTCACCACCGAGCGGACTCTGAATTGCGCCTATCACGATGAACGAGTGTTCTCTCAGTGAAGTCCCCTGCCTTGAGCGCCTCTTGGGTTTTAAGCTCAACCCAGTCATCAAAAGGAACATGTGTGTGTGTGTGTGTGTGTGTGTGTGTGTGTGTGTGTGTGTGTGTGTGTGTGTCCTTAAAGGTGTATTAAACAAAAATGATTACTGTTTGCCAGACTCTTATGGCATCCTTCTGGAAGTGTCTTCTCACGAAAATTGATTTTCTCAGACACCCTAGATTGGGACTCAGGGTTGGACATTGAGAATCTGGGGACAGCAATACAGGACCGAACAGTGTGGAAAAGGATTATCAATGGAGTTCCGACCAAACACAGGAAGGTCGAAGGATGATAAAGATGTGTATTATAAAAACATAGTGTTATAGTTTCCTGTATTCATGGGTAGAAGATAACAGTTTCAGGGATAGAGCGTATGTAAATATAAAAGTGAACATTGAAAGATATATATATATATATATATATATATATATATATATATATATATATATATATATCAATGTTCACTTTTACATATGTATATACATTCTTTTTATAGATACAAATATTTAAGTAAATGCTCTGTTTTATAATAAACAGTATTAACAACATTTACCGACCTGACTGTCCGAGTAATTTTCATAGAAAATATGCGTATTGAACCTGTATCCCATAAGGAACCGTCATATAGCCTGAAATCTTCCATCTTTGTTCATTTCATAATGTGTGACGTCATTTGTTTACATTTGGATACGCTTTGGGCAGATATGAATTTACGTGAGAGATTCATGGAAGATTGAAGTTTAAAAGCAGTAAAATCGACTTTGCTAATCGAACGATCCTCTGTGGCTCGATTGGTTAAGGCAACATATATTGTTTGGCCTGTATGTTGTTTGATATATTGAAATGTAGTTGTCATCTTTGATAATGGCTTATGTAAGCCAAAAGCTTAGATTGGATTTAAATATGTATCAATATGGTGATTTCCTTTCGTCTTTCAATGATGATGTTATTAAGCTTATCAGACAATATGAAAGGAACTTACTTAAAATAAACAGACAAAACTTGTCCATATTATTTAATGAATCATGCATTATTATATATATATATATATATATATATATATATATATATATATATATATATATATATATATATATATATATATATATATATATATATATATATATATATATATTTATATATAGTGATTGTGTGTCTTTGTGTCATGAATTCAAAATCTTTAAATTCTATGTTTATCCTGATGATTCAGTGTTATGTCCTTTAAAATAACAGGGTTTCTTCATGGAAAGTGTCAAGTCTTATAAAAGTACGACGTTAATCAGTCCAATTTTAAATCGAATGGCAAAGGTGAGATAAAAACCATTATCGAATTAACCAGTTAAGCCATACCTATGTAAAGAGAAAATATTATTTATTGAATTAAGAAATGACAAATCTCCGTCCGTGGCAATTCCCTCGTCTCTTGAGCAGTTACAGGAGGAAGTAATTTAATCAATATTTGGCCATAATTAAAGATATTTATGTATTTAATTTTTCATTTATGATTATAATAATAATAATCATTTCTTTGGGGAAAATTTAAGAAAATATGTCCAACACTTAATGACAATATAAAACAGTCAAGACATCAAATGGGTGAGGCGGAAAGACGACAAGTTTTCATAAGAACTGCATGCAATATCGCCTTATAACAGGTCATTAAGCACAATAAGAATAGTGCGCATGCGTTGTCGGCTGGATGAAAATTATGGCGCTTGTCACGCTGAGAAATTTCTGTCGGATTTCGGAAGTTCGCTTTTTCATTATCTTTTTGTCTCAACTAATCGATAATGATTTGTTCAGATCGACGGCATCGTTAAGTATTTGTTTTTTCCTTTTTAATTGTTACTTTGAAGATTTTTGCTTAAAAATATTGATATGCGGATTAATTCCATGGCAGAGCAAAAATCAAAACAAGAATTTCTCAAAAAGAAAACCGGCCGTATTTTTTTATTATTATTTTATTTTTTTAAATTACTGAAATTAGTATCAAGTTTTGACTTGTGATAATAACAAATTACAATATTTCATCCAAGACATTCGACTAATAATAAAATTATTGCGAGCTTACCAAAAAGCATTTTAATTAAATCCTACGTGCTTTTTTTAAACTAAAATTTAACTATAAAAGAAAGAAATGTTCTTTAAAATCCGAACTATTTTCCAGCAGGACGCGATAAAATAAAAATTTGGAAGATGAATCACATGCTAAAGGTGTGTGTGTGTGTGTTTTCCTACTTATTATTCAATTATATATAATGGTAATAGTAATATTAGCCGTTCCCCTATAAAGAAACATTTGGCATTCACTGGTCGACCACTCAGTACTGTTTTCTGTTTAAATTTATAAAATCTTTCTCTTGAAATATTTTTTGGGGAAAACAGGTTTCTCAAACTCAGTAACTCTTATTGCTCTTTCCATTATTGATGGGGGTTTCCTTCCGAACCTTCTGTTTGAAGTCGTGTGGAACGTCAACATCTTGATTCTCTTCAAGTTATGTATGCTATCCATTATTGTTGTTGCTGTTTTTGGAAGTCCTCAAGTGTCTCTGTTATTTAGCACATTTCTTTGTTTGTGCTTCTGTAGCGCCAATCCACAATGATAAAAGCAGAAAAATTTTTGCTAAGACCCTCATGACATGTTTTATGAACTGAAGGTCGTTTTGCCCGGTAACATTGTTACACGGCCCAAGAGGAATCAACCGAAGGCATTTACACATCTGCCCGCTAGAGTAGGTTTTTGTTATAAAGTTGTTTTTAGTTTTAGGGTGCCAATACAGGTGAATATGGACCATGAAAAAAATCTTCAGTCCTCGCCACCACTTGCGTCGATATTCTACCAATACTTACTCTTTTAGTGCAATGAGGGAGGTGCTGCTGCTGGGTTGGAATACCCGGGATCAAGCGTCTTTCCTATTGTTTAATGAGAACATATACATCACAGTGATTCTGCCCCAAAGAATCAATGTCGCTTTAATCTTAATTCAAAGGAAGAAAAGCCGAAATTCTATTTTTAGTGGCTTTTGGTGTGACAGAACTAGTTTCAACTCGAGGGTAATTTGCAGTTCAAGCCCTACTCTCAGTTGCTAATAAAAATTTTCCCGTATAGTCCATTTAGGTGTAAATGTACATGCTTAATTCGAAAATAATAAAGAAATTTTGATAAAATCTACCGTTTTGGAGTTATCGACAATAATATTTCGGACTCATTCGCGTCGCGGTGGGTTAAATTGAAATTAATTCTGCACCCTTTCTTTTGATAGCTAAAAGTCTGCGGAGAAGAATTTGGCCAATGAAGTTAAACACCATATAGAATGTAATCTAAAAGAGGCTCTTGGGATTGGCCGACAAAACAACAAAAATAATTACGTATAATGAAACTTCTTGGATTATAGCTGCGAAGGAAATTTAATTTATTTATTTATTTATTTTTGTCTAGCTTCATGAGCTAATCCTTATAAAATAGGGTGCCACAGTTTAAAAATATCTATTGTCATCTTGTTAAATGAAAGCCAGGAACAAGTTTTCAACTTGTTACATGACCTTGGAATGGTTTTCGACGTGGATCAATAATTTAATATTTAAACCAACTCCAAAAATAAATGTTTAATGAATGTTTATATCATTTGAAGCGAAATAAAAAAAAAATTACAAAAATGAAGTCTCAATTTCTATGGTCTTTAAAGTTACATAATTTACAGATCAAACAGCCATTTTTTATGATTCTTAAAACTATTCCTTAGTCACTATTATTAATACACACACTATAGCACAGGGTAAGTTGCCGACCTTGTGGTTAGTATGTAAGTTCACTTTCTAACCAATAAGTCTCGGGTTCGAATTTCAACATGCTCTATTAAGCGTTTTTTTTTGTTTTTTTTGTAGCTCCATAGGAATTTCGCCACTTTATTGTAGAGATATTTTTGCCAGTTGTTGTTAATGAATATGCTCGTGACCGAGGGTTTTGTTAATTAATCGTTTCAGACTATTATTTTTTAGTGGCAGTGTATTTTGTCTTAGACCTGCTGAGGCTGACCTTTACGGTCAGATAGTAGACAAAATAGGGATGTCGATTTTGATTGGCTGAGCCGAACTCGGGAATGGGTTACAGATTAAGGTTTTAAGCAGTTGATGTTTGGACGTCGAGCTGACTAGATGTGTTAGATTACGTTTATGTAAATCCTCTCCCTCTAGTAGGGAAGGATCTTTCGAGAACTCGTTGTTATGCGTCAAAGGAAATGGACGTGTGAGATTTTCATGTTTAGAAGCGCCTCCCAAATAGGGGGGTTAGTAATTCCACGTGATAGAAGATGTACCCGTCGAAGTGGTTACTAAAATAATAGTTAAAAGTTCTCTTTGTTGATGCCAAAACGACCAGCGATCACCGGCCAGAGAAAATGAGACCAAACAACAACCTTCCCCCCCCAATGAAGTGTATGCAACAGTATAAACGTCCGCTTTCCAGCCATGAGATCTGGTTTCAAATATCCCCATGTTGGATTTGTCAGGAAGCTGAATCCTTGGCACGCAGAGGCGAATCCAGCGCACGGCACCTTTTGGTAAGTTCCTGAAAACGATATCACGGGTTGACCAAATCCTTGTGAAAGAAATTGGGCACGCACAACTGTTCAGAAGTCTCGATGGTTCGGGCGTCCTGGCCTTGTTTAAACCTGATAATACGTGTTCTCTCAGAATCTATAACTAAGGTCTTTTCGACATAGCTCCCTTATAAAGAACAAAAAAGTCATGTATAATAGGGGTTTGGCATGAAAAAGCTACAGGAAAATAGTTTTCTTTTCTTGATACGAGCCTTATACTATAAGGTTGTCCCTATCCAGTTGCTTATAACAAAAAGCAAAGAATTGAAGCAGGTGGCTTGCTGTTCGAACTGTATCGGTAATTAATTTACTATTGTTTACCATAGGATTTTACTGTTATTAACCAGAATTTATTAACTATTTTAATAATTAATTTCTGGACTCTTGATTAATTTCTTTGTCTTAATTGTTATTATAAGTAACTGTATAGTGACTTTATTGCCACTCTGTATATGTTGTGTTAATGCACAAACTACCTGCACCGTCTTGCAGTCATTTAACAAACGAACTAAACAATCCTCATGCTGTGTTTCGCTTCTCGTTCGCCTCGTTAAGCATAAAGACAGGCTCGCTACACGCTCACACGTGACAGAAGATGAAATTAAGGTCACGACAAGAAATGAAAACAGGAATCCAGTTCGCAATAATTTAGCGTTTATATAACTACAGTTGCAAATCAGATCTTGTAGTGTCTTTGGTAGTCGGTAGGTGGCGCATAACTCCCTTCGCTTATTCTCTTTACTTCCGCTGCTATCTATGTCCCGCCCTAACAAGGGCTTTACTTATATAACACTGCAGACGGAACCACCTTGCTTCCGGTAAAGTGTCACTTGACCTCATGTTTTCATTTTAATATTTTCTTTCCCGTCCTTTAAGTGGGTAGCTGCATTGGACACCAGACATCTTTATTTTCCGGCCATAAGAAACCCAACATTTACTCTAATAACATCATTTAGGTCTCACTTACTTTCGCTTACCTTCAGCAGCTTGTATGGTACAACCATTGTACCACAGAGTTAACAGGCAGGTAAGTGAATTGTTTGTAGACATATATGGTCAAACAGAGCGAGAAGCAAACACTCAGTAAATTTCTAGCCTAAAATAAATACTGACGGTAATATATAGATCTATAAATTACAAAACGCTCTCCCTCTACCCAAACTGCTGCTCATTCGACACCAGAGAAGAAGGTTACTCTGTAGTTAAGATTTGACTGAAAAAAAAGGGTTTACTATGAAACGAGGGTTAGTTGCTGGTCTCTCGCTATTTCTATGGAGAAGGTTCAGACGAACTATATTCCTTCGTTCCACCAGTTTCTCAGCCAGGATTCGCGATTGCAAACATTGTGACGAAACATCTCCATTCCCTTTGTATTCCATTAGTAAGAAAGAAGTTCCATCCGAACAGCTTCTTCAAAAGAAAAGCTACTCCATGAAAAATACTCCCGAGAGGATGCTTTATCTATCACTATGATCTTACTCTTCAAATCTAGAGTTGACTGTTATCTTCTCTACATATGTTTATAATCTGCACATCTAACCGGGGCTTACGACCATATCGCGTTGAAACACTAGTTCCCGGATGATTACTGAAGTTAAGCAACGTCGAGCCTAGTCAGTACCTAGATGGATGACCACTCGGGAATATCAGGTGCTGTAAGCTTGGGTATGTCGGATAATGGCTCCGAACGTTTAATCTGAGAGCCGATATGGTTTGGTTTGCATATCAATCTCAATAGGTTATTTAATGCTGTCAAGATTTTTTATTGCTGATAAGAATTTTTTTCCAAAAAGTATTCTTGGTAATATTTTTCCAAAAAATGTATTGCTGGGTAATATTTATTTTTTCAAAAATGTATTTCTGGTAACATTTTTTCCAAAAATCTGTTCGTGGTAATAATGTATTGATGGTAATAATTATTTCTTCAAAAAATTATTGCTGGTAATAATATTTTAAAAAGTGTATTGCTGGTATTATAAGCTAGTTTTACACGTTTTCATCCCGGTTTGAGGGCTAATTATTTTCCCATAGCTAGGAACTTAACAGATGCTACCACCCCGGGTCAAGGTCGACATGGGAACATCAGCAATTAAGAGGTCGTTCCACACTCCTCAAAACCTCCTGATCACTGGCATTGCTGTTGGATGTAAATTATCATATTATCCAGGATGCGTATGTTGTTTATCGTCTTACCCAGGACGCGGATGTAGTTTATCGTCTTACCCAGGACGGGGATGTAGTTTTTCGTCTTACCCAGGATGCGGAAGTAGTTTATCGTCTTACCCAGGATGCCTGAGAAACGAGTTCTAGTTCCAGTTGGGTTCATTATATTAAATTCTTTTCCCAACTATGGGTTAATTAGTAAGAGTTGAATCACTAAATCATTTTATCTAAAAAAAAAAAATCTTACAATCCAAAAAATATGTTCTGGCTTTAAATTACTTGCTAAGGGTTGATAAGCCGTATAAAAAATCAATCAATAAATCATAAATTTCTTACCTTTCACTATTATGTTTATATAGCAACATCATTTACTTGTCCTCTACCTTGTGTGGATCTTGTCTTGAGTGAAAATTTAGTAAACAAAATCCCAGCGGCTGTCATACGAGATTCATTGTTTTCAAAACAAGCAGGATTCTTAACGCTGCAAAAATTCGAAGAGCCATCTAGAAGATAAAATGTTGCATGGTACATTTAATAGGATGCATACTATGATTAAAAAGAGGCACGGTGGGGTAATGGATAGCGGCTTGGATTGAGGAATCGGAGAGCTGAGTTCGAATTCCAGTCGAATCCATTACATTAACTTACGTGCTAATACCCTTGGGAAAGATGTGAATCCTCTTCTTCTCCTCTCCAGCTATGGGTAAATAGCAGGACGTACTGGGTTCTATAGCCTTGGATGGCAACTGGTCTAGGAGAATTACAACTCTGAATTCAAATATGAAGTGGAGCCCCGAAGGCGGATGGACGGCACTTTGTATTACCTTCCGGCAACTCCTACAGCCGCGCTGGTACCAAACTGTATTGGTTTATCCTCTCCTTTGGACTAGCAAGGCCGAGAGGGGTAACTAGACGTCCGGGCAGCCCTAGTTCTCCATATATCCCGCCCAGGCTCGTAGCGCCCCGCGCTACTCCATCGTCTCTCGAGACGGACGGATGCCGACGATGACTATGATTAAAAAATCGTCGTAGTTATCCTGATGACTATGTTTTAAAAGTTTACGTGTTTATTTTAACCGACGAGATGATATGGCAGATTTTTTTTTCTTTCAGATACAAGATAACACCAGTCCCTGAAGCGCTGTTCAAAAGATAATTTGATGCGATTCGCAAATAAGTAATCTCTTGAAAAATAAACACAAGATGTCAAATATCGGAAAAATAAAGAAGCGCGATCTGATGATGATTCCGATATGAGCAGAAAAACAAACAAACAAGAAACAGATGAAGAGAATGGTACAGCACAGGATAGTTTTGCTGTATCTGGTGGTGTGTTTGCAGCCGATTCCTCAAACCAAGAAGTCTCTTCAACTTCTACGGACATTGAAACAAGTATTCAAGTTTTTTGAAGCTAAATGTTTTGAAAAGGTTTCTACCGTCAGTGGCAAACAATTTCGTTGGGAACACCAAAGAAAACAATTTTACAAGCAATTATGAACAATTCTCGTTAGCGACAGCAGCTTAGAACTAACCTCAATGTCACACCAGCAACAACAGCTTAGAACTAACCTCAATGTCACACCAGCAACAACAGCTTAGAACTAACCTCAATGTCACACCAGCAACAACAGCTTAGAACTAACCTCAATGTCACACCAGCAACAACAACTGTCAATGTCACACCAGCAACAACAGCTTAGAACCAACCTCAAACCAGCAACAACAGCAATAACCTCAATGTCACCAGCAACAACAGCTTAGAACTAACCTCAATGTCAACAACAGCTTAGAACCAACCTCAATGTCACACCAGCAACAACAGCTCAAACCAACCTCAATGTCACACCAGTCAACTAACCTCAATGTCACACCAACAACAAGACTAACCTCAAATGTCAAACCAGCAACAACAGCTTAGAACCCAACTCAATGTCCACAGTAATTTTTTTAAGAAAGAAAAGGTGTCCACAGTAATTTTTTTTAGAGTGTACATTTTATATCTGGAAAAGTCTCAAATGACAATTATTGTCTTTACTTTAAATCTACGCTCTTCGGCCCTAGAGGGCGTCGTCAGTAATGTTCGGATTTGGGTCATTGGACAGTTACGGGTCATTCAAACATCATACTCCTCTCACCAAGTCGAACCCACCCGAGCTGATCAGTTTCTGATGCCCCCCACCCCATCTAAATTAACAGCCTGCAAACACTGACTTATATTAGGCAAACCATAACCCACTATCACGCATTTGATTGGTAGTTGACCAACAGCCAATCGCAATGGTGTGAGCTCTATTTAAGTTGTTTACGGAGAATTTTTTTTTTTTTTATGTGGATACTCGTCGGATACTCTGAAAGTAATTATATGTTTTCCGGTTTTTTTTTGTTTTGTTTTTCTTTCAATATTATAAATCAGGGGCAGCCATTTTTCTTTTCTGGATATTTCACGTGCAGAGCATATACGAGCTCTTTGCGTTGGCAAATCATTTTATCTTTGAACCTTTTGTAATGGCAAATGGCTGTCTCTGGTTTCCACTACAGTTGATGGTGGCTATCTCCTTCGAAATGTAATCTGAAATCCTTTGGCAACACATTATGAGATGGTGCAACAATATTTGAACTATGGTCCCACAGCCATCATAACTTTTGATGAATACAATAATGACCTTTCAGTAAGAGACCAGGAACATCAATGATCAATTTATTCTTCTAACTCATTCGATTTGGTGGTAAATTTGACTGAGCGATTTTTTAACGTCTTATCAACATTTTTGGCTTATTTAAATCCGAAACATTTTTCAGAGTATAGGGGCTTAATTACAGTCCCCGGTGTTACCAAACGGGTCCAATTCTAATTGTTATTGCTTAACTTCGGGGATCGAACAGGAAACGAGGCTTTCAGTGTGATCTAATCGTAAGCCATGATAGTAAAGGAAGACACAAAAGTTGGTAAGACCAAGAAATCTTTTATTTCAAATATTTCGAACAAGCAAAAATTAACTTTTTGTCCATAGCCGGCCACGAATTTCATAAGAACCTGAAAGATGCAGACATTTTGGTAGAGTCTACAGTTTTAGATGTACCCAGGAAAATAAAAATGGTTGCCCTCCATGGAGTAGATATTGACTTATTTGTTATTCTTATATACCTTAGAAAGGTGGGCACTTCGACGTCGTGTAATGGTTAGTGAGATTGTCTCGATACTTCAGATACGACTAAATACTGAGTTCGATCCTCATTGGGTGACCCCCATACTTTCGGCCTGGTACCACATCTAAGCGAGGTTTAGAAAATTGCCAGGGGCAAGGTGATGTAATGGTTAGCAAGCTTGTCTCTCTAGAATAATTACGACTGTAATAATTTCGGCCTTGTGCCACATATAATCTACGCCTGGAGAATCGCAATATATTGGTATGGGACCCACCAAAATGCCGATAATAAAAATGTCAACCTATGAGTGAACAAAAAGCTAGGTCTTGAGAAGATGTACAAATTTTATCTGTCTAAATTTCTGAGATGAGGTACTATGTACACTATTTACATTATTCGGACTATTGTCCTCATCTTTGTTGCCATATTTATTACAACGTTTCAGCCTTTCAGTATCTGTCTATATTTCTGAGATGAGGTATTGTGTACACTACTTACATTATTCGGACTATTGTCCTCATATTTTTCGCCATATTTATTACAACGTTTTGGCCGTTCAGTATCTGGCTATATTTCTGAGATGAGGTATTATGTACACTATTTACATTATTCGGACTATTGCCCTCATCTTTGTTGCCATATTTATTACAACGTTTCAGCCTTTCAGTATCTGTCTATATTTCTGAGATGAGGTATTGTGTACACTACTTACATTATTCGGACTATTGTCCTCATATTTTCGCCATATTTATTACAACGTTTTGGCCGTTCAGTATCTGGCTATATTTCTGAGATGAGGTATTATGTACACTATTTACATTATTCGGACTATTGCCCTCATCTTTGTTGCCATATTTATTACAACGTTTCGGCCGTTCAGTATCTGTCTATATTTCTGACATGAGGTATTATGTACACTATTTACATTATTCGGACTATTGTCCTCATCTTTGGTGCCATATTTATTACAACGTTTCGACCTTTCAGTATCTGTCTATATTTCTGAGATGAGGTATTATGTACACTATTTACATTATTCGGACTATTGTCCTCATATTTTTCGCCATATTTATTTCGATGTTTAGGCCCTTGTACGCTCCGGCCTTCCATCAGGTGGTTGGAATGTCAAACTGAACACTTTATTCTGTTCACTGGGGTAGACTGTTCTAGTTCCACGTGCCATATTTAATGGATATCAGTTATCAATTATCTCCTGTTAATTTCCCTATCCACGTTCTCCACCGCCTTAACTAGGTATTGGACTCACACTCTTTGAGTCCTGTCACTGGATCTAACTAACGCGTTTATCCACTGTGTCATGTGTCCAACCACCTAATGAAAGCCGGAGCATACAACGGCTGAAACGTTGTAATAATTTTTTTTAGGAAAATAGCCATTCTTTCACAGTTGAGAAAAAAAAAAGCAGAAATCAAATAAACCAGGAAGCTAACAGTATGACTCGTTGGGCCTTCTTCGGCTAACGTTCTCGTTTGACATGAACTGGAAAGACTATATTAAATCCATTGCTAGGTCAAGTGCAAAGATATTTGACTCACCGTGTTCTCGCTTAAATCTATCTTACATATCTATAAGTCTACAATTCGTCCATGATTAGAATGTTGTTGCCACATGTGCTCTGGTGATTCAGAGATTCTTGATAAAACCCAAAGAAGAATCAGCAATATTATTGGTCTTGATCTGGCGTCTCGTCTTCAGTCACTTTCAAACTGCCGTAAAGTTGCCTCCCTGTGCCGTTTCTATAAATACTTCCGTGCCGACTGTTCAGATTAGCCTTTCGCCAGGGTACCTAGATTTTATGAATTTAAGCGCAGTATTAGACTGGCGCCAAGGTCTCGCCAATATATAGTTGAGTTGGCTATATATAACCGTAAGTTTTATGCTAACAGTTTCTTTTCTCGCACTTCTCACTTGTGGAACCGTCTTCCGCCTCCATGCTTTCCAGTGAAATTTAATCTTCAAAAATAAATTTAAATGCAATGACTGATTTATTTTGCTTGGCGGCATATCAACCTCAATTGGTTAATGCCGACAAGATTTTTTAGGATAGGTTCGTATGAATAGAATATGTATTCATTGCTGGTAATTTTTTTAAATATATTACTAGTGATATTTATTTTTAATCTATTGTTGATATTTTTACTATCAAAATATTTTTTTTTCATAGTGTTTTGATCCCAATTTGAGGGTTCACTATTTTCCAATAGCTGAGCCCCTGACAGGACTAACCACCCCGGGTCAAGGTAGGAACAACAGCAATTAAGAGGTTGTTTCACGCTCATCAAATCCTCTCAATCAGAGGCCTTGCTGCCGGATGTAGTTTATCGTCATACCCAGATCGAAATGCAATGTCAATCGTTTTCTACTGCCTCCTCCCGATTATTCTTTTGTTCTTGCTCCTTAGTAATGTTTCTGTTCTATAATTATTCCACACCCAATAACTCCTTTTGTCTTAGTGGCTTTACTGCCTTGTTTAGGATGAAATGATTAAAAAAGTCTTCACTCAAACAGTTGTAAATGATGATACTATTAGAACTACTGGTGTCCAGCTTTTTACCAAGCTGTCCAAGGCGGTGGGGGGGCGGAATCAGAGGATCTTGGGGATCGGGCGTATATAAAGTATAAGAAGAAGGTTTCAACTTCTCCGAAGTCCAAACCAGAAAGACTTTCCTCTACAGAATGTGCGTAGTAATTTCCCGCATAACACAGTATGCATCTTCTTGCGCGTGGAAAGAGTGTAACACGCGGACTGAAGGGGAGATAGTCACTTGAGCGTTATAAACATATGCCAACCGCCCTTGAAGACCTTACTAATACCGTGTGTTGTAACAGTAAAATTTTGACAAATTGCCTGTTTGTCGGTGGTCAGTGTAGGAACCATGGTTTAAAATGTGTAGAGATTAAGAGGATTAAACTGTCTAAATTGTTAGGGATCTTTAAAACATGATGACAAAACATAAGATATTTCAAAATAGATTCAACAGATAAACCTAAGAAACTTTGTGAACGTATCCTTTTTTTTATGGGTGACCGCTTGGTAATATCAAGTATTGGATGTGCGGATGGTGTAATTGATTATAGTTAAGAATTGTTAATCGGAGAGCCGAGTTCCAATTCGAGTTGGGTTCGTTATATTCACTTACGGGAAAAATACCCTTGGAAAAGGTATGATTCCTCATCTTTTCTTCCCCAGCTATGGGTGAATTACTAAAACTTGTAGCACTAAACCATTATTATCTCCCAAAGAATGTTTCCTGTCTTTAAATAACCTGCAAAGGGTTGATAAACCGTAAATTTTTTTTATTTTTTTTTTATGAGTGTATCATAGTTATGTTACAGTACATTATTTGTTTTTAAGTTAAAATGTCTTAGCTTTGGTGGTTTACGGTCCCATCATGTTGGAGCAACGATTCCTGTACGATCACCGAGGTTGAGCAATGTCGAGCCTGGTCAATACCGAGATGGGTGACCGCTTGAAAATACAAGGTGCTGTATGTTCGGATGTGCGGCTGGTGTAATGGATAACAGCTGGGAATTGTTAATCATAGAGCCGAGATCCAATTCCATGTGGGTTCGTTATATTCACTTACGCGCAAATACCCTGGCATTAAAAAACCCACAGTGATGTTGATATGTCGCTGAAAAAAAACCCTCTCCCCCCCAAAAAAAAAAGACAACGAACCAAACAGTTATTGGTAAAGTATTAAGATTAATTGGAAGGGGATTTGAAACTACAGAACATATGCTTGAAGTAAAGAGTATGATGACTACATGGTCATGAAAATATTTTATGAGTTTAGCGCATTATTTAAGTTAATCTGACTATTGTCCCCAGCTTTGTCGCCATATTTATTACAGCGCTTCGGCCGTTGTACGCTCCGGCCTTCTTCAGGTGGTTGGAATGTCGAACTGAACCTTTTATTTCGCTCACTGTTTAGTTAGATCCAGTGACAGGACCCAAAGAGTGTGAGTTCAATACCTGGTTAAGGCGGTGGAGAACTTGGGAAGGGGAATTAACAGGCGATAACTGATAACTGGCATCCATTAGACATGGCACATGGAATTATAGCAGTCTACCCCAGTGAGCAAAATAAAGAGTTCAGTTCGACATTTCAACCACCTGGAGAAGGCCGGAGCGTACAACGGCCGAAATGTTGTAATAAATATGGCAACAAAGATGAGGACAATAGTCCGAATAATGTCAATAGTGTACATAATACCTCATCTCAGAAATATAGACAGATACTGAAGGGGCCGAAACGATGTGATAAATATGGCAACAAAGATGAGGACAATAGTCCGAATAATGTAAATAGTGTACATAATACCTCATCTCAGAAATATAGACAGATACTGAATGGCCGAAATGTGATAAATATGGCAACAAAGATGAGGACAATAGTCCGAATAATGTAAATAGTGTACATAATACCTCATCTCATTTTAGCGCATATAATCTCAAAGATTTCCCATTGAACTTCAGGTTTTTCACACGGGGATATTCATTATGCAGCATACTAGAGGCTAGAATATTCTCTTTATGTAGAGAATTACCCGGGATGTCCAGGAGTGTTTGAGTAATGTAGCTTACATGTGCGTATAGAACGAGTGAATTGCTAGCGAGGCAAATCGTCCAAGCATCGGCGCTGGAATGCCGAGGCGCATGCGTCACTGAGTCAGATCGACGCTGGCAGCGTGCTCAATATGCAAATTCTCTGGCCTGGCAAGAACGTATAAAAACGTCGGAGGGCTTTTTGCGTTAATCGCAGGATGCGTCGGTGTGTTCTGAACCAAAGTCGGTTGCAAGTATTTTCCCAATATCTGTGTTACAGGAACCCAGATTTCCTGCTACACTTTACCATTATTATTCTACTGTTATGATGTTGATTTGGGGTTAGTAGAGACAAACGCCAAATAACACGTAACAATAAAAAGGGTTTTAATAGGTTGGTAAAAAGGTACAGAAATCGCCGGAGTAGTCAATAACTAGCTCAGCTAAGAACTTCTCTGTCTATCTATATCTCATGTCAACTGACATGCCACTATTTAAAGTCTTTGTTCACAGACACAGACAAGTTCATCATCAAGTGGGGTGGTAGGTTTCCGACACAACATCTACAATGCTTAATTTTAATCACGTCAACCATCAAAATTTTTACCTGAAAAAAATGTCTCTAAATGTACGAGTGTGGGCGGCACTTGTTGCCTTTTATGACGTGTCATTTAATATCAGCAGTGGATATGATGCCCTTCCAACGGGCCGGCTTCTTGTCTGACTGTTCCTCGCACTGTTTTATTTGTAATGCGATCTACATAGGAATTGTTAGGATGGGGTTCAGAATTAATTTCAACTCGTAGCTTTCAACTCAGAACTTTATTGATTTTCTTAAATTTAGATCAATAACGGCTTCTTTTGAACAGGAACATCTAAGCAATTTACTGTTCTTGCTACATTTTTATTAGATCAGATTTAAATGAATAAAAATAAATAAAAAAGTACCACTTGAAAGTTGCAGAAAAGATGATTTCTGAATTATCTACTAAGGATTTTTAATGCTAAATTAAAAATAATAACACCAACTTATTGCATTTTGTCTAAGAATTCACGGAAATTGATAACTCTGATTTTAAATCAGAGTTGAAATTAGTTCAGAGTTGAAATTAGTTCAGAGTTGAAATTAGTTCAGAGTTGAAATTAGTTCTGTCACTTCTTAGGTTTATTCAGCAGCATCTCATTTCAAATTCTTGAATTCTTTGTTGTAATTCTGTTGTTAATGTCCAAGATTGTCAGGCGTCCAGGAAGATCGAAAAGACCATACAAGCAAAATTCTGATTTATGTTTTCCTGGATGTTACTTAATTTTTGCGACAGCTATCATTTTTTATTCTACTCTCAAAAGTATTACTATTCTTGAAGCCAGACCTCCTCACTGATAATTAAGCCAAGATATTTAAACTGGCTCACAAAAAAAAAAAAAAAAAAAAACCTCTACAGAAATTATGAAGAAAAGCGAGAAGAAAGGATTAAACATCAACTGCAAGAAGACTGAATGCATAGTTGTTTGCCAAAGAATATTTTAATTAATAGTTTAGCAGACTATTATTTTTAGAGGAAGTTTACCTCGGCTCCGACTTCCGGGGGATGGCAGCTGGGGTCAGATGGGAACCATAATAGGAAAGTCGATTTTTATTGACTGAGCTAGCGTGGGAAACAGATAAGAGAAAAGGTTTCAGTTAGTTGTTTCTAAACTGTCAAGCGATGTAGACGTGTTCTCTTTCATGTCCGAAATGGCTCCCTAGTGAACCCCACTCGATAGTTAGATAATATACATGTCAACATGATTAAAAAAAATAGTTAAGTTAAAATTCTCTGTGTTTGGAGTCTTTCACTGCTGAACTAAAACGATTGGCGATCGGCGGCCAAGAGAAAAGGCTGAACTGAGATAATTCACTGCTGTTAACATCCAACAGTTTAGCCGAAAAGTCTTAATTACAAATCGGAAGTATTAAAAGTGCATTGGGATGGCGAAAGATGCCTTCAAAAAGCTAAGCAGAGTATCAAGAAATAGAAAAAAAATCGTTAGAACCAGAGGAAATCCTGGACAATCTCATCAAAGATGATGAAGAGACTTGAAGCAACAGAAATGTGGTTCTACAGAAAGATGCTGAGAATACCAGCAACGACAAAGTTTTACAGAAAATGGAAACAAAACGAAAACTTATACTTAATATCAGGAAGAGACAGTTCAATTTTCTAGGGTACATAACGATGAATGAAAGCTATGAAAAATTTGATACTCATAGGACAGATTGAAGGCAAGAAAGACAGTGGAAAGCAACGTATGACATAGGGAGCTTGCGTAAATGAACGGAGGAAAAATTTAAGAGAAATAACAGAAATACAAAATTTATTAAGAACTACAAAGGACAGGAAATTGTGGAGAGCCATGACTGCCAACATCCTGAAAGGATATAGCACAAGAAAGGAGCTTTGCCTCTGAATTTTATCTTCATTGAACGCAAATCTCTCGTTTTTTGACATCTTCAGTATTAATCCCCATATCATATCTGGAGGATGTTTCATCCAATCTTATCACCAGTATTCCTCTTTTTTTTTTTTTGCTAGCTAGATCAATTATGTCGTCTGCTAATCAAAGGTTTGTAATGCTACGACCTCTGATACTGACTGCTCTTGTGTTCTTCAAGAATGTCTCTATAGCGAAGAAAACGGCGACTTACCTCGTCAAACGAAGCGACAGCACGTCGCGTGTATCTTACGCCGGAAGATGGGGCGAAAAAGAAAATTAATTACAAAAAAAAAAAAAAAAAAAAAAATGGCACGTATTCCGCATGACATACTGAAGACGGAATATGTAAATTAAAAACAAGCCCGTCGCAGGAGCCGCTGTAAAAGTATTTTGATATGCAAAAATTTGGTGTCCTTACCCAGTTGTCGACGAATGGGAAAAAATGCTCGGCCGATAAAAGCAGTTGGTGTTCTCGAATCGGCAGAAAAAAAAATCTGGCATTTTTGCTACGGCCTTTGTCGGAGAGTGAGTTATTTTTCTGACTGGTTTCGGCCATTGTGATTTATTCTCTGCGTTGTGCAAGTAATCTGCGACAAATATTTCCTTTGCAATTCCAGATCGCTTATGATGAAGCTCAAAAAAGATGTTAAAGAAATATTAATATCAATAATTAATAATAAAATAGGACGACTCAAACAAGATACTCTAACAAAGGTCATGTAAAAGAATATTCGTTCTTCGCGTAGATCTTAGCCACCACAGGATACGATAATTTTTCTTTCTTCGTCAAGTCGAGAAGCTACACCATTGCAAGCATTTTATTGTTTCTCTTTTGTATATTCTAATTGCCACCATAATTCTTTTTGTTATTTGGGAGCATTATTAAGTAAACGTCTTCAATTGCTTTGGCCGCGAGTAACTAAAACCTTCGAACCCAAGACCGCAGATACCGGAAATAGTATATATTATTTAATATCTCCACTAATATAGCAATTTTAATTATGGCATAGAGAAATTGAGTAAAACTTCAGGACCTTTCCTGATAAAGTGGCTTCCAATACACCTAAAGCGTTAAGGCGACGGTTTTATTCAACTTTAGTTTTCATCGTAATCTTTATTCGGGAAACTGTCAACAATATTTTTAATCAAGTCCATCTTCACAAAACACGAAACGCAAATTAAAAATCGCCACTTCTTAGAGCACAGGTGGCTTTTAGATTGAAAAGACGAGCGTTGTCAAGTTTTTCCATCTTTCATATTAAATCGCACGATTTATCTGTTTTAAGTCATTTTTAACTGTTTTAAGTCATTTTTATCTGTTTTAAGTCATTTTTATCTGTTTTAAGTCATTTTTTCTGTTTTAACTGTTTTAAGTCATTTTTATCTGTTTTAAGTCATTTTTATCTGTTTTAAGTCATTTTATCTGTTTTTAAGTCATTTTATCTGTTTTAAGTCATTTTTAACTGTTTTAAGTCATTTTTAACTGTTTTAAGTCATTTTTAACTGTTTTAAGTCATTTTTAACTGTTTTAAGTCATTTTTAACTGTTTTAAGTCATTTTTATCTGTTTTAAGTCATTTTTATCTGTTTTAAGTCATTTTTATCTGTTTTAAGTCATTTTTATCTGTTTTAAGTCATTTTTATCTGTTTTAAGTCATTTTTATCTGTTTTAAGTCATTTTTAACTGTTTTAAGTCATTTTTATCTGTTTTAAGTCATTTTTAACTGTTTTAAGTCATTTTTATCTGTTTTAAGTCATTTTTATCTGTTTTAAGTCATTTTTATCTGTTTTAAGTCATTTTTAACTGTTTTAAGTCATTTTTAACTGTTTTAAGTCATTTTTATCTGTTTTAAGTCATTTTTAACTGTTTTAAGTCATTTTTAACTGTTTTAAGTCATTTTTAACTGTTTTAAGTCATTTTTAACTGTTTTAAGTCATTTTTAACTGTTTTAAGTCATTTTTATCTGTTTTAAGTCATTTTTAACTGTTTTAAGTCATTTTTTTTATCTGTTTTAAGTCATTTTAACTGTTTTAAGTCATTTTTATCTGTTTTAAGTCATTTTATCTGTTTTAAGTCATTTTTAACTGTTTTAAGTCATTTTTTACTGTTTTAAGTCATTTTTTATCTGTTTTAAGTCATTTTATCTGTTTTAAGTCATTTTTATCTGTTTTAAGTCATTTTATCTGTTTTAAGTCATTTTTAACTGTTTTAAGTCATTTTTAACTGTTTTAAGTCAAGTCATTTTTAACTGTTTTAAGTCATTTTTATCTGTTTTAAGTCATTTTATCTGTTTTAAGTCATTTTTATCTGTTTTAAGTCATTTTAACTGTTTTAAGTCATTTTTAACTGTTTTAAGTCATTTTTATCTGTTTTAAGTCATTTTTATCTGTTTTAAGTCATTTTTAACTGTTTTAAGTCATTTTTATCTGTTTTAAGTCATTTTTAACTGTTTTAAGTCATTTTTATCTGTTTTAAGTCATTTTAACTGTTTTAAGTCATTTTATCTGTTTTAAGTCATTTTTAACTGTTTTAAGTCATTTTATCTGTTTTAAGTCATTTTAACTGTTTTTAAGTCATTTTATCTGTTTTAAGTCATTTTATCTGTTTTAAGTCATTTTTAACTGTTTTTAAGTCATTTTTTATCTGTTTTTAAGTCATTTTAACTGTTTTAAGTCATTTTTATCTGTTTTAAGTCATTTTTAACTGTTTTAAGTCATTTTTATCTGTTTTAAGTCATTTTTATCTGTTTTAAGTCATTTTTATCTGTTTTAAGTCATTTTTATCTGTTTTAAGTCATTTTTAACTGTTTTAAGTCATTTTTATCTGTTTTAAGTCATTTTTAACTGTTTTAAGTCATTTTTAACTGTTGTCTTTGTCTCCAATTCCAACTTACACTTTATCTGGTCTGTTAGCGAAGTTGATTTTAATGTTCAACCAACCTTATCCATTGTCGCCTTTTAAGGGTTACCGAACTAGTAGGGTTGCCCATTATTTCTGAGTAGTAAGTTCGATCCTTACTGAATATACATTATCTTTCGCATTGTATTAAACTAAGCTAAACTTTGTAATTACTAATACTTACACGGGCCCCGTTTATATATATATATATATATATATATATATATATATATACAGAGAGAGAGAGAAGAAGAGAGAGAAAGAGATAGAGATGAATTACTTTCTTATATATATATATATGAATTACTTAATTATATATATAATTATATATATATAAGTAATTCATATATATATATATATATATATATATATATATATATTAAGTAATTCATCGAGTCTAGAAGAAACTCAACAGAATGCAGAAACAAGAAGATATGAATTACTTAATTATATATATATAATTTACTCATTTATATATATATATATATATATATATATATATATATATATATATATATATATATATAATTCATCGAGTCTAGAAGAAACCTCTAATCTGTGTGATTTGTTACTAATTTGTTTATTTGACAGTGAAAAAAACATTTTTTTAAAAGAAGTATATTCATTCTCTAGAGAAAAAATAATTATCATTAACGTTTCCGTTTTCTGGTATAAAAGGTTTTTGCACTTACGATCTTCCTTAGTGAAAATCACCAATGGTGTAAAAGTCTGACAACGTTACCTTCAATGAAATGTTAGAAAATTCAAGCGTCGCTATATTTAATCATTGTTTATTCATGTGTCTATACACGAGAGAGTATGTGAGTGAACAAGTGAGTACGAAACGAAACAAACATTTTTTTATTAACGTTATTTTGCTTATGAAATTAAGCGTATCATTCAGAATGTCAATTGGGCAAGTGGACCGTAGTTTGCCTATGACTGGGTTATACGAAAACATTTGACAAAGTACGGCGCAAACACAGCACGGAAACATTGATTTATTTTGGGAAAGATATTTAAATAATACAGAATTTTAGGAGAAAATCGCTTGCATACGGATAGAAAATTAATTCAGCAAAGATACAAAAATAGAAAGGGGCGTGAGACAAGGAGTTGTCTTCTCACCGGACCTATTCAGATTTTAGGGCGAGGCTATCGTGAGAGATCTAAAAGTCTTTCCAGGATTTATTACTTACAGACATAATTTTTACAGTATAAAGAATGCAGGTGAGACAGTGTTGATTGAAGACACAGAATAAAAAAACTACAGGAAAACTCACAGAAGGTAGTAAAGTCAAAAAAGACTGGTTTTATTACTCAAAAGTTAGTTTTAGTTGAGAGGAATATTTCTGTAGACGACGCATTTATTTATTGAACATCATATTCAGTGATTTATTTATTGATAATAAATATACGTATCCACTAAAAATAAAGTTTAAGTAATAAAATCATTCAGACTGATAAATGGAAATCCATCACTTCTTTAGAAATAGACAGATACGAACAGAATCAGTTAGATAGATAGATAGATAGATAGATAGATAGATAGAACAGACTGCGATAGATAGATAGATAGATAGATAGATAGATAGATAGAACAGACTGCGATAGATAGATAGATAGATTGAACAGACTGAGATAGATAGATAGATAGATAGATAGATAGATGCAGACTGAGATAGATAGATAGATAGATAGATAGATAGATAGATAGATAGATAGATAGATAGAAGCAGACTGAGATAGATAGATAGATAGATAGATAGATAGATAGATAGATAGATAGATAGATAGATGCAGACTGAGATAGATGTGAACATAGATAAAGAGCAAACTCAGATAGATAGATAGATAGATAGATGTGAACATCAATAAAGAACAGAATTAGATAGATAGATAGATAGATAGAAGCAGACTGAGATAGATAGATAGATAGATAGATAGATAGATAGATAGATATGAGAAAACTGAGATAGATAGATAGATAGATAGATAGATAGATAGATAGATAGATAGATAGATAGATAGATGTGAACATCAATAAAGAACAGAATTAGATAGATAGATAGATAGATAGATAGATAGATAGATAGATAGATGTGAACATCAATAAAGAACAGAATTAGATAGATAGATAGATAGATAGATAGATAGATAGATAGATAGATGTGAACATCAATAAAGAACAGAATTAGATAGATAGATAGATAGATAGATAGATAGATAGATAGATAGAAGCAGACTGAGATAGATAGATAGATAGATAGATAGATAGAAGCAGACTGAGATAGATAGATAGATAGATAGATAGATAGATAGATAGATGGATATGAGCAAACTGAGATAGATAGATAGATAGATAGATAGATAGATAGATAGATAGATGTGAACATCAATAAAGAACAGAATTAGATAGATAGATAGATAGATAGATAGATAGATAGATAGAAGCAGACTGAGATAGATAGATAGATAGATAGATATGAGCAGACTGAGATAGATAGATAGATAGATAGATAGATAGATAGATAGATAGATAGATAGATATGAACAGTCTGAGATAGATGTAAGAAGTGGCACCGAAATCCGAAGATGAATTGAAACAGAGAAGATGCTACTTGTAATATAGTAACAACTCGAAGCAGAAGCTTATGAATCTTTATTTGACTCATTCTATTCTAGTGATAAAAAACTTTTACTTTGTAGTAGATGGCAAGAAGCTAAATGTGACGTGCTTATTTTATGTGCACACATCCTGAAAGCTAAGAAAAGTATTAAGAAAGAGGAAAATTTCATTAGAAACAAAGAGAAGAACTGAAGTGTGTTTTAATATCAGTATATCGAAATGAATTGTGAAGAAGCTCTTCACAAATAAAGAAAAGACTTGAGGCCTTGAGATAACAGAACGGTGGTTCTACAGAGGGATGTCGGGATTAGCACGGGTTGAACAGCTTACTAAAAGATTTTAAAAATAAAGGGAAACAAAAAAGATGCTTACATTTAGAATCAGAAAGAAACAATTGAAATTTCTAGGATACAGAATGAGAGAAAAGGGGCTTGGAGAATTTGACACTCACATGAGATGATGAAGGCAAGAGAGACAGATCGAAACAATAAGCCTTTGTAATTGAATGTCATAACAGAGAGTGGGGAGGATAAAGAACAGATTAAGCTTAAGATGCACAGGTTCAGTTTGTTCATATATATATATATATATATATATATATATATATATATATATATATATATATATATATCAGTCTGCGCTTTTTTGTCTATCTATCTTTGTTCATCTATCTATCTATCTATCTATCTATTTATCTATCATCTATCTCTATCTATATATCTATCTCATCTTAGTCTGTCAGTATCCATCTATCAAACTATCTATTTATCAGTCTGTTCATATCTATTTATCTATCTATCTATCTATCTATCTATCTATCTAGCTAGCTATCTATCTTATCTATCTATCTATTTCAGTCTGTTTTCATCTATCTATATCCATCTATCTCAAACTATCTATTTCTATCAGTCTGTTCATGTTCACATCTATCTATCTATCTATCTATCTATCTATCTATCTATCTATCTATCTATCTGATTCTGTTCGGATCTGTCTATTTCTAAATAAGTGATATATTATCATTTATTATTCTAACAGATTTTACAGGATATCCATATTTCATTAGATGCCCCGTTCATTTATTAAATATTATCTGTGTATTTTCAGGTTGGATTATCAATAAATACATTAATATACAGTTTAATTAATAAAGGCAGTGTTTATTGAAACATGCTTTTCTAATATAAATAACATTTAAGTTATAAAACCTATCAGATTAATAAATAAAAATCCACCTCTTTCTTTAGAAATTGCTTTGTTTACGTTAGGATCCGAAACTGAGCAGATATGAATGTTTCGAAAGTGGGAGGAGGATTTACATTTATAAGGCAATATTCAACTTTGCTTGATCGTCAACGCACGTCGTAGCCAAAGCATGTCGGGTCTAACGAGGGCTTCACCTTCCCAAAGCGATGCAGACTATGATTATTATCAGAAAGGCTCATATCTTTTTTTAATATGATATATGGAATATTCAGGAAGAAATTAAATAAATATATTGTTATATTAACTGAAATATGCTTATCCATTAAAATTAAAGTTTAAGTAATACTATCTATCTCAATCTGTTCATTATCTATCTATCTATCTATCTATCTATCTATCTGTTCCCTTCTCTCTCTATTCCCTCTCTCTCTCGCTCTCTCTCTCTCTCTCTCTCACACACACACACACACACACACACACTCTCTGATTAACAACCAAGACAAGAATGGAAACTGCCTACTATTTATATTGTGACTCTTGACAAAGGCCATTACGAGCAGAGATTCGTTATTCCTGGGCGCATCTGATGGGATTCCAGTTTAGTGTCGTTTAAAAACGACGTACGTATTTACATGTTAATTCCTGCAAATGACTTCGGCCAAGCCGTAGCTCCCAATAGAATCGAATTTTCTGAAGCGGAAAACGAAGAGATAAATATAAAAGACCCCCCCCCACGCCTAACAACAAACGCGATTGCAATCAAATTAAAGTATTTGTATCCCATTCTCATTAAGAGAGTTCATCGCTGGCGACTATTATTCTTCTTTGACTGGTTTTGTAATCCACGGAAGAATAGAATGGAAAACGCACTTGCCTCGAAAGCCAGTTCGATCCTTGCAGGCGACTTTGTATAGAGTACGGCTACCTTTTTATGCTATTGTTAACTCAATACTAGGCCCAAGTGCCAGGCAAGGTAGAGTGTTACGGAATAAGTTTGCTATAAGCGCGTAAAAGGAGTAATAACAAATATATTTTGTGACAATATGTAGGATAGATAATAGTTTAGACTAAACTTGAAAAGGTTATGATCGTAGTGACCAGGGAAGCATCCTCTCAGGAGTCGGTTCAACAACGTATCCGTTTGGGGGAGCAATCTGTCTATGTGAAACATTCTCCTTACCAACGGAATACGAATACCCCCTCCTTGGCCCCCAAAATAAGAATATCTCCCTTAACCTCTCAAAATACGAATACACCCTCCTTGACCCCCAAAATAAGAATAACTACATTAACCACCAAAATACGAATACACCCTCCTTGACCCCCAAAATATGAATATCTCCCTTAACCCTCAAAATACGAATACCCACTTCTTGACCCAAAAATAAGAATAGCTCCATTAACTCCCAAAATACGAATACCCCCTCCTTGACCCCCAAAATGAGAATAGCTTCATTAACCCCAAAATACGAATACCCCCCTCCTTGGCACCCAAAATGAGAATAGCTTCATTAACCCCCAAAATACGAATACCCCTCCTTGACCCCCAAAATGAGAATAGCTTCATTAACCCCCAAAATACGAATACCCCTCCTTGACCCCCAAAATGAGAATAGCTTCATTAACCCCCAAAATACGAATACCCCTCCTTGACACCCAAAATGAGAATAGCTTCATTAACCCCCAAAATACGAATACCCCTCCTTGACCCCCCAAAAATAAGAATAGCTCCCTTAACCTCCCAAAATATGAATACCCGCTCCTTGACCCCCGAAATAAGAATAGCTCCATTAACCCCCAAAATACAAATACACCCCTTGACCCCCAAAATAAGAATAGCTCCATTAACCCCAATATACAACCGTTTCGACAGTGAAAGGGTGGGACTGAAATGCCAACCTAGTAGCACGTTTAAATTCATCAAGTCTGGGAACCAACGAAAGTAGCTCATCGGAGCAGTTACCGCGAAAGTATTTGTAGAAAAGACAGAGGGAAGAAACGGCACGTCTGTGAGAGAGCGACTGCAGACTAGATGCCAGATCAAGGCCAATTACATTGCATACCCGTCTCTGGATTTTGTCGAGGACTTTAAGACGAACAGCGGGGTCTCCAGACCATATATGACAGCAATGTTCCATGCATGTGGTTCTACAGAAGGATGCTGAGTATATAACTGGCCGAACATGTGAGCAACAACGGAGAAAAAATGGAAACAAAAAGCAAACCTATGCATAACATCAGCAAGAGATATTTTAAATTTAAGAGGCATGTAATGAGGAAGAGCGGCTCGGAAAATATAATCCTCACAGGACAGATTTTAGGCAATAGGAACAGAGGAAATCAACGTATAACATACTTAATGAGTTTGACTTCCGCGTTGTGACAATATCTTTTAATTTTTGCTGGTACTCAGCTTTGTCGAGTATGACATATGTGTGAGATTTATCGGCTCGTCTGATGACAATGTCAGGGTTGTTTTTTAACTCTTTCGCAGCCTTTTTTAGTTTTGGTGTTAAAATACTACTATGGTTGGTGCCAGGGGATCGGTTCTTCAAACTATTGTCGATGAGCGATCTAAATTCACCAAATTGAAAAGAAATCCCACCGAGACCTTAAAAAGGTCCGTTAACAAGCTAATAACAGCTCACAACGCGGAAGTCGGTTCCCTGAAAATTCAAAAAATAGTTGGAGATTACAACCGGGATACCTATATGGAAACATAAAAACACATAAACCAGGATACCCACTACGACCAATTATTTCCCAGATACCAACACCCATCTTCGAGCTATCAAAATTCCTTAACGACATCAACACTCCATACCTACCTACCAATTACAGCATCACTTCCACCCACGAATTCCTACAAATTTTAAAAACTACAAAAGGAACAAATCAAGGTATAATAGCGTCACTGGACGTTAAAAACTTATTTACAAACGTCCCTGTCGACCAAACTATCGATATTATCCTCAACTCCGTTTACAATAATAATTCCATCCCTCCGCCATCCATCAAACCACCCATCCTAAAAAAATTACTACACGCATGCACAACCAAAGTCCCCTTCTATGACCATAATGGCAATATTTATACCCAAACTAATGGTGTTAGTATGGGAAATCCACTGGGTCCATGCTTCTCCAACTATTATATGTCCTACGTAGAAAATACTATATTTACACAGGTCCACAAACCGAAAATCTATGTTCGCTACGTAGATGATATCTTCATTTTAGCTGATAACATTAAAGAAATAGAGACACTTAAGACCACATTTGAGAAAAATTCCGTCCTTAATTTCACATATGAACTTAGCCAAAAAAACAAACTACCATTCTTAGATATCCTCGTCGAACACAACAATAACACTTTCATTACATCATTATACAAAAAACCCACCAGCAAAAACTCATGCCACCTTACTTTCAAAAGTGAATGCCCACTCAGGTACAAAATAGCCGTAGTAAAAAACTTTCTAAACAGAGCCCACCAGAACTCGTCCTCCCGACTTCTCTTTCTCAAAGAACTTAACAACGTTAAACAAACACTAATTAACAACGGTTTCCCTAACTACCTTATAGACCAACAAATTAGACTATTCCTCCCCAAAGCAAGTAATAACGATAGCGAACACACAACTAAAAATCACATACACATTTATTACAAAAACCAAATGCATATTAATTATAAACAAGATGAATCTTCTCTAAGACATATTATAAAGAAATATACTACTCCTATTGAGCCTAATAAAAAATCAAACTTATTATCTATTATAAAAAAATTTAAGACGGCCAACCTTATCCTCAAAAAATAACAACACACCAACTAAGTCAAAATTACAAAGAGCGAACATTATCTATGAGTTCAAATGCCCTTTAAGGAACTGCGTTCCTCACCAAACCGGACTCATAAATAATTACATCAGCTACACAACCACATGTTTATCCAGACGTCTTACATTACACCTATCTGATCACAGTTCCATCAGAACACATTTAAACACACACTCAGATTTACCCGACACTATTAGGAACATACTAGTAAAAAACACAAATATATTAACTGCATCCACTTGCAAAAAAAAGACTAAAAATAATGGAAGCTCTAATAATAAAAAAGAAAAAGCCAACTCTTAACAATATTAACTATGAACAAAGCCACAATGTGCTAACCGTATTCGGAAACTAAAAACATCACTACCACACACTGAACATACACAGAACACACACACTCTACTAAGCTGATATTGAATCATCCTTGATAATGGCTAAAGATATAGCCGAAAGCGCTCGGAAATACAGAACATTCGGACAGTTCTTACACACTCTTTGTCCAGAAAAGAAAGCTCTTGTCAGAACACAAGAAAAATTAAATAAAAAGCTCAACCGTAGTACCTTGTCTGTCGTTTTAATGAAACATGCATATATATATATATATATATATATATATATATATATATATATATATATATATAGGGTGTTCATAAAGTTCGTGTGCACTTTAAAAATTTAGAACTTTCTTTGTATTTGCGCTAGAAATAGTTTGTAAAAAAGAATTAGAAAGAAGTAAATCTAAATTTTTTTAAGGTTTTATTGAAATTTTATTTAAGTTTCCACATGTCCTCCATCATTAGCAATACAGAGGGTAATACGATTTTGCAGTTCACGGAAAACATTTGTCAATTGATTTACAGTAATGCCTGAAATCACATTAGTTATTTTAGCTATACTTAAAACTAGATACATTAAACTTTATAACATTTTTACAGATTATTTCTATCGCAAATACAAATAAAGTTATAAATTTTTTAAAGTGCACACGAACTTTATGGACACCCTGTATATGAAAAGGAATTATTTACTTTGAAATTGTCAGCTTTAGAAAATAACGTTCTCGAATTAAGTATTATAAATTCCAGGCTCGTCTGTTTTTAATCTTATTCACGTTGCCCTTTATCGTAAGGTTGTTAAAAAATATCTACAACCGTTAAGTTAGTAACAACAATTAATAACAGTCGCCCCGAACAAGATTTGAACTTGCTTCCTGGATATGAGAGTAGATCGAAAAGTTCATAGGCATACAAGACTTCACAGCTATGACATCACCACTTCATATTCAACCAAAGAACTTTTCGTTCCTTGGATAAACTAAATCCGTCAGCAAAACCTATAATCAATAGGTTGGAGGTTTTCAGGAGCTTGAAACCACATCTTAATCATTGGATGAAAATCATTTCCTGTAGATTCGAAGACTGTATTTCCAGTCGTCATTCCACGTATCCACCGTGACACCTGTCAGGGTCCCAGCTATGGTGAAATAGTGAATTCTGATGCCAGTGCTGATTAAACAGATTCAATTTAAAAAAAATAGTTCAACGAACGAATACAAAAATAGGTTAGTCTACGAGACTCTGAAGTCGTGATGCTGAATATGAACCATAAAATTGTGTTCAAAATATTTAGATCTCGGCGTTAAGTAACTCATAGAGGTTGATATGCCGCTAAACAAGGTCAACCAACCAACTCTACCTCGATTGTCCCCCGGGCCTTGTACAGGGTAACTTCATTGTAAAAATAAAAATAAAACTTTGCTTCAAATCTGTACTCAATAAACAATATCCGCTTAGACATTCATTATCTCGGAATACGATGATCTACCAATGAAAAATCTCACACAATCGCCAATTTCGGTGTATGTCACTATGTTCCTAGTGCTGATTCAATAGCGTATACCCCTCTACTGTTCAGTCGATATTCCGTTATGAATAAGCGCGGGTGTTTTGTCATTAAATTCTGGAGGATCTGTCCGGAATAAGTTATGAAATTAATGAATAAACATTTGTTATTGGATGAAAATCATTTCCTGTCGATTTGATGACTGTATTTCCAGTCGTCATTCCACATTAAATTCAGATTTAATTGTTTTTTTTTTTGTTTTTTTTTTTTTTTTTCTTTGTCCAAAACTTTACGACCTAAATGTTTGTATTCAACTATAACAGAACCAAACTTAAATTAGTTTCTTACGTAAAATTTCATCTATTTCCAATGCTGTCCGTTTTTAGCCAACTTTGTTGCCGCTTGCCTTCAACAAAATTAGCATTAATAGACTTACTCGGGATATGTGTTCAAAAACAACAACCGCATCATATTAAGTATAAATAACAGTTTTTTAGCATATTTTTTCTAGTCTTATGCTGTTCTGTTTTTGTCTTTTTTTCTTCACAAGGTAATTAGTTCTATGAATTTTCCATCGTTTTTTTTATTTGTTATTTGTGCAATATTTGTGAGGAAATAAACTCGTGTCTGAAAACTGAAATAGAAAGTAAAAAAAAAAAAAAGGTTGCTTTTTGGCAAACTTCATTTTTAATATTTTTTTCAGAAATTTATCTGTTATGTTCCAAAAGGTAGAAACTCAAAATGGCTTCGAGCAGAAAAATAATTTAGCAATGATGATTAATTCATGCATGAGCCAAAATAAATAGAACAAGTAATAAGCACACAGAAGCGTTTACATGTAACACCGGGTGCATGAATAGTTATTAGTCAACAAGTCTATCATTTATAATATAGATGAGCATATAAGTACTATCAAGTATAAACAGCATTATAGAAGAAAGCAATACGAAAATAAGTGAAAGGGACTGAAGACACTCAAGAAATATACAAACATACAGTTAAAACTATGTGAATATTTCTTATGTATTCTACAAAACTTGACTGAAAAATGAAGGATAGCGTGATCAAATGACAGTGTCGCATATTTGGCAACATGATTTGATTTAAAAAAAGACACGTAACTAACGAAAATTACGGAATCGTGTGACCAACCAAGTACACGTCATTCTTATGCGGATTACGCATTGAAATGATAAACGATTATCTTTTTTTTTAATTTTTGTTCATATTATAATGGTTAAGCACAGCAGACCAATTAAATTAAATATATATATATATATATATATATATATATATATTAAAAAAAACAGACCACTTTAAAGGTACCATTATTATTAAATATATATATATATATATATATATATATAAATATATTATTAAATATAAATTATTATATATTATTAAATATCTGTTTATATATTATTATATATATTATTATATATATATATATATATATATATTATATCTATTATTATATATATATATATATATATATATATATATATATATATATATATATATATATATATATATATATATTATATATATAATTATTAAATTATTATATATATATATATATATATATATTACTATATATATTATTATTATTATTATATATATATATATATATATATATATATATATATATATATATATATATATATATGTAAGTTAATTATAAATAAATTGTAAAAAAAAAAAAATAGGCTCATTCGACGTGATTTCTTAAAATTTAAAAAAGAAGAAACAATTTTTAATTTAAAATTTGGAGCGCTTAATTGATAGTAATATATGATAAAGAAGTGGGGGGATCAATTTACAGTGAATCTACATAACAAACTGGACCCCATTTCAAAATTTATAAAATATAGTCAATTTTTATATTCTAGATCTGGAATGCTTAATCTATAGTAATATGAAACAAAATTAAAAGAAAAAAGGATTATTTCTAATGATTAAACAACTTCATTTTTAAAAAAAATAGTGCAACGAACGAATACAAAAACAAAGGTTCGTCTACGAGACTCTGAAGTCGTGGATCTGTATATAAAATCAATCAGCAAAGTGACAAATCTTATATTTATATCAATTTTAATATAATGCTGCTCTTAGTACTTTGTTCACACACACACACACACACACACACGCACACACACACACAGATATATATATATATATATATATATATATATATATATATATATATATATATACAGTTAAACATAGAGAGCCAGACAAACCTACCAAGGTTTCACCAAAGCGGATCGTCAGGTAAGGCCTAGGTCTGCTCTACTCACCGTATTGGGCACTTTATTTAGTTGTTTTGCTTACTCGCATCAGGGTTTTTTTTTGGACTTGCATGTTGGACAATTGTTTTCGGCTAACGTATATGTTCTTGGTTCTTTCTTTTCTAAACTTTTTTTTTCCCTTTGGTATTGGCTTGTTTATTTGCAAATCAAGACACCTAAAGTTTTCCGAGCGAGTATAGTTTCTTATACTTATAAGATTTCTATTAATAATATATATATATATTATATGTGTGTGTGTGTTTGTGTGTGTGTTTATTATTTTAACTTCAAGCAAGGCAATAACGCCACTAAGACGCAAAGGTGTTACTAAGTGTATTAATGTACCAAACCCTGCCAAAACCTGTCGAGATATACAAGGCAACCGCCTTAGCTTCACCATACTTATCTAAAACTTGGTAGTCTCTTTCAGTAATAAACATTAATAGCTGCGAAGTAGGGGACGTTCAGCTTTTACTTCTCTCGAACGGTTACCACCTATCTGAATATACTAATGCCAAATTGAGACTATAACATAGCATTGTGGCTAACTGACCTGTAACACTTAATTTCCATTGGTTCATTTACCCTGATCTGACACACTACGTCAATACTTCATAGAAACACTTAGCGTCTGACCACTTCTACATGCTCAGTTGAGCGGAAGTGGCAGGATGCGACAGCAACATTAAGAATAATCTTCATTCATATGTTTAACATATAATAACAGTGTCAATATGGGTAATCTATTCATATACGTGTCTTAACTAAAAGTAGTAATGGTTAGCGTGATCAAAGGTATCGTCATATGTTTACCAAGGTCAATTTAGCGGCGGTGGTGGACGCCATACACATAATTATACCTATGAGCCAAACACAAAAATTGGTTTTTACCCAGCCTCTGCGACCATTGTCACGCTGACATCAGTGTTATACCAATCCAACTTCTTTAATGCTGACGAAAGGTTGGAATCCTCAGTCTGGGCAACTTCTCATATCTAAAATAAGTAGAAACATAGCTTCGCTGACAGAACAGAGACGTTAAACACAGCTCAGTAAACCCTCATTGGCTAATTAACTCCTGTAACAAAGGTATGTCTCACATAACGTAAGTAAAAGACGCATAGAATCGCATGAACAACTATGTACACGTCGTGTTGATGCGGCTTTGACCATAGAACCATAAGAAGTGACGAGTAAGTTTTTTTTTTATCTTTTTGCTTACTTTTTGAGTTGCCAGTGCTTCAGTATGTAAAGGAGGGATCTTCTCACCTATATTGTTGAAATAATTTTATGCTAAAGGTTACTCTGTAAAACACCCAAAAGCCACCCAAGGCAAAGAGACACTGAATGACGTAAGTGATATGAACGTAAGAGGAAGAGAGAAGTGAAGTTTATAAGGATATGGAGGGTGGATGACGATTGTCCCTAGACTTGGTGAGTTTAAGATTGAAGTATTCGTTGAAGCACACACACACACACACACACACACACACACACACAAAGAGTTTGTTCCAAAAGGTGTCCGTTCTTGGAGAGAAAATGTCTGAGGAGAACGTGTTCTTTAATAATGAAATAAGTAGGGAATGAATTGTGGATGTGGGTAGGCGGGTCCTCTCTGTAAATGTCTATATATCTAGCTATCTGTCTGTCTGTCTGTCTGTCTCTCTCTCTCTCTCTCTCTCTCTCTCTCTATATATATATATATATATATATATATATATATATATATATATATATATATATGTATATTTAGGCAGCAATTTTCATTGATGCATGTTTCATTAAATAATATAGACAAGTTTAAAAATAAACTACTAAATCTACACAGATATTCTTAAATGCCTATAATTGATAACACAAGCCATTGCTTTATATCAATGGCTTCCCATACTTAATACTTCTCGTTTTCATTCTCGCGTGGTCATATGTGATGTCACGAGCTGTGACGCGATTTTCGCTTCCGTGTCTGGTATACACGAGTTTGTCGTTACTTTGAAATTTTTCATGCAACAAAAACAGACTATCATTATTGTTCCGTGTATTGTTTGATATATTGAAATGTAATTGTCATCTTTGATAATGACTTATGTCAGTCGAAAGTTTAGATTGGATTTCAACATGTATCAATGTGATTTCTTTTCGTCTTTCAATGATAATGTTATTAAACTTATCAGACAATATGAAAGGAACTAACTTAAAATAATTAGACAAAACATGTCTATTATTTAATGAAACATGCATCAATATATATATATATATATATATATATATATATATATATATATATATAATCCCAAGGTTTAAATGAGCAGCTCTAAATAGAATCTGCCCAAAATTAGCCTTCTGACCAAAACATTCCGTGTGCCATGAAAATGACAGAGTATTTGAATATTGCTTCGTCTCGTCTACAGTCACTTTCTCACAGACGCGCCGTCGCCTCCCTCTGTCTGTTCTACAAATACTTTCATGGAAATTGCTCCGAGGAGCTGCATTCGCTGGTTCCCAGACGTCATGAGTTCCAGCGCCCTACGAGGCTGGCATCCCGCTCTCACCCCTTCACTGTCGAAACTCCTAAATGTAGCCGTCTCTTCTACTCTAATAGCTTCATGTCTCGCACCTCTCGCCTGTGGAACTCCCTTCCCTTCTCCTGTTTCCCTGTGAATTATAATCTCCAGCTATTCAAGTGTAATGTCAATCGACATCTCCAGTTGCCTTGATCTATTCACTACCCTCATCCTTTCTTCAATCACTCCTATCTGATCTTGCTATTTCCTGTAACCCCTTGCACCCTAGTGGCTTCCCGCCTTGCTTGGTGTGAAACGCTTAAAAAAAAATTAACAGGTAGGCAATGACTTGCCACTACTTTATGTCTCATGTGCTTGCACACAATCTTCAGGTAGCCAGTAACTTGCCCGTAATAAGAAAGCTAATTAAAACTCTATTTAGGGCTGTTTATTTAAACGTTAGAATCATATATACTGTAACCGCTTTTTGCTATACTGGCAAGCCTTTCCATGGAGATTTTTTTTTTTTTTTTTTTTTTTTGCCATTTTAGATCTTGGTTGGATGATCTACCCTCCCACGCGCGAATTTGGTTTGCTTGTCAAATTATACTTGTGCGGTGATATATAAGATAATCATCTTATTACTGCAAGTTACTGGCTACCTGAAGATTGCATGCATGAAACTTAAAATAGTGGCCAGTCATTGCCTACCTGGATATTTTATTGTTATTCGTTATTTCTATCTCGACAAATATTTCACAAACATTGAGGCCAGTAAATGTTGTTAATACTGTTTATTATAAACAGAGCATTTACTTAAATATTTGTCTATATAAATAATGTATAAAAATTATATATATATATATATATATATATATATATATATATATATATATATATATATATGTGTGTGTGTGTGTGTGTGTGTGTGCAAATATATTGATAAAATAGGAAGGAACCGTTCGATTGATGATCCGAAATTCTTTAGTATCTTTGTTTTTATTTTTAAGAAAACAGTGCTCCATACACAAGTAGGTCCTAGATTATAAGTATTTATTTTTTTTAAATATGATCGAATCGCTAGACAGGAATTACCATGTTTCGAAAACAGGAACTAAAAACTGCCAATTCAATTACAGAAAATAAATTAAATTAAAGTACCTAGTTCTGTTTCATTTTCAACCGAATTTTTGAATATATATATATATATATATATATATATATATATATATATATATATACGAATATAATAATGGATTCGATCTAGTTAATACGAAAGATCCATAGTATGTGCTTCGACATATACGGTTTTAGCCATAGCTTGGTAGCGGAAAGAGATAGTTTTCCCAAGGATATTAACACGTAAGGTAAGTGAATGCAATAACTCGACTGGAATTCGAACTCACCTCTCCGGTTCCTTAATCCGAACCGCTGTCAATTACTGCCAACAATGATATAATAATACTGCAATTAAACTCGCCAATAAAAAAAAAAACGTCTGTATGCAAAAAGATGATACATCTAAACATACAACCATCTTAAATAATAAAATAAAATTATAAAAACGAGTGAAAAACCTACTGCTGATCTTAAGAAGCACATAAACAAACTCATTACCGCAAACAATTCCGATGAGATCCCTGAAAGTTGATAAAATATATGCTTATGGAAAATTCAAAACACATAAACCTGGCGCTGCAATATTCTCGCAAATTCTATTTACCACTTAAGCAAATTATCAAACATTACTTAATAAATTCCCCACTTAAAGCTAATATACTTAATAACGAATTATTAGCTTCGCTCGGCGCCGAAAATTTATTCAGCAGTGTCCCTCTTACCAAAAGAAAAGATAATAATAATCCTCACTATTTGTAAACATCAATCACTTCCACTTCAAAAAATAAAACCTATCATTCTTTAAAAAATAGAAAATAAGACATTCTAGCCTGTATAACATTGGTTTCTGTTTAATACCATTTGAGAAATATATATAGATTCGGAACAAATGTTCGTAACGTTTTCATTGAATTTCAAAGAAAGTAGTGAGACATTTATTATTAGTTATTTATACACAGATTTATTTAACTAGATATATGATATTTCTTTCCAGTATTTTTTATCATCTTTGAGGCAGCTTCATAATTATGCCAATCTACGTGTGCTAGTGGTAGCATTAAAGCCTTGTAGAGGAACTACTTCAGTCTCCCATTTTTAGAACGTTCTTTAATAATATTAAAAAAATCAAATGATCATACATGGGCTATACAATTTATCTGATTAAAAATGTCAAAGAAACGGTAAATTTATCTAATAATAGCTCTAATATTAATTTGTACAAAGAAAAACGTAAGAAAGATTCTTTCACATAATACAAAAAATATTTTGTATCATATACATTTTTTAAAACGACTACTAATCCTAGGTATGGTGATAAACTACATCTGGCAGCAAAGCATCTGTTCGGGGGGTTTTGAGGAGCGTGGAACCACCTCTTAGCTGTTGTTCTCAAGTTCACCCTGACCCGGGGTTGTAGAACCTGTTAGGGCACCAGAACCTGTTAGGGCCCCAGCTATAGGCAATTAGTGGAACCTCCAGCCAAAAAAAAAAAAAAAAAAAAAAAGAAATCAAAATACTATGAAAGTATAAAAATATTTTTTATAGCAAAAACACCAACAGTATATTTTTATATAAAAATACAAACGATACATATATCTAATAAAATGGCCGACAATATATTTTAAAACAAAATTACCAACAATTTATTTGATATCAAAATGAACAGCGATACATTTTATCTATATTTGAAGCTACAAAACGGTGTTAAAAATATTTAGATTTCAGCATTAAATAACCCATAGAGGTGTTGATATGCTGCTAAACAAAATTAAAAACACTAAAACGAATACAAGAAGCATTAATTTTAATAATAAATAATTCAGCATTAATTAAATTTCATTCACTTTAAGAAGGAACATATTTAATATATTCACACACACACACACACACACACACACACACACACACACATATATATATATATATATATATATATATATATATATATATATATATATATATATATATATATATATATATATATATGCCACATTACATTGAAACTAATATGTAGCATGATGCATAGTTACATTTTTAAGAAGGCTAAACGTATTCTTAGCAAAATACAGAGAATTAGAATTCGGAAAATATTTGCGTAATATCGATCCTGACGTCAAACACCTAACCAGAAAGCAGGAAAATATTACTAAAAAAAATACATAAGGACTTCAGCTAGTTTTTTAATATAACTTGCTACCCCCCATATATATATATATATATATATATATATATATATATATATATATATATATATATATATATATATATATATATATATAAAAGTACAAAAGTTTGAAGCCACCCGCAGAATTAGCATGGGATGAACATGGCAGAAGAGTGAAAAAAAAAAAAAAAAAAAAGACCTCTAAGAGTAATTGGGAAAAAAATGGAGTCAATTAGCAAAAATATACTTTGAGAAAATTTTGCAATGAATGCCAAAAATTTGTACTTCAGTAATCAAGGCTAATTGAGGATATATTGACGAGAGCAAAATTTAATCATAAAATTCTTTTTTTCTTTTTGTCATAATAGAATGTCAAATAAAAAATTATCTCTCACTTTATTTAAGATACAAAACAACTACCTTTTGGGCCAATTTTAAAATTTACCAGGGGTGACCTCAAACATTTGAACTGTAGTTTATATATATTTTATATATATATATATATGATAATTCTGTATTTAGATAGCAAACCCTCTTTTATACAAGTTTCGTTAGACGACTAGCAAGGTGATGGGATTAAGCTTTTTATTTAATTTTTCTTGTGTTCGTACAAGTGTTTTCTTTTCGAGACACAAAGTATACAATTTTTCCAAAAGTTCTGCATACCTGAGCGCTTTCGGCTATTCTTTTGACCATTATGAAGGGCGATTTTTATATTTAACTGAATGTGTGGGTTTATAGTGATTTACCAAGCGCAGCTTAGATGTGACACAAGGCCGAAAGTAGGGGGCACCCAGTGAGGATCGAACTCACTATTCAGTCGTAATTGTTCTAACGAGACAAGCTTCAGTATCTGTCAATAAACTGGGATAGGCGGGTACAAGAAGAGGAGGACAACAACACTCAGAAAACAGTCTGCCTGCCATATGTGAAGGTGTTATCAGAGAAAATACAAAGGATCTGTGGTCCATATAACATCGGGACAACCTCCAAAAGCTGAACAACATTTCCCAGATATCTCTCCCGAGTAAGACCCCCCCTCCCATAGAGGAGAACATGACTAAGGACTGTGTGTACGCTATCCCGTGCAGCTGCGGAAAGAAATATAAAAGGGAGACAGGCCGCCCCATTAAGGTAAGGGTTCAAGAACACCAGAAATCTGTAACACGTGGAAAAATCAGGTGTAGCTGACCATATATGGAGAGAAAAGAGCGATCACCGCCCTCTGTTGGATCAGGTTGAAATCATAGACAAAGAACATCATTAGAAAATTCGTAAACTTAAGGAATCAGCACATATGCTAGGCCATAAAAATCTCCTGAGGCGACCAAGCATAGAAATGAATTCATTATGGGAACAAGTAATAATGCGTGCCAGAGAAAAACAATAACAACAGCAAAAATTACGATATGAGCTCTGGTAAAAACATATTTGATAAGAGCAAAAAATTGCAATATGAGAACTGGTAAAAATGATTGCTGAAGACATTAAGTCCCAGAAATTCATACACAGATGTCCTTAAGGACACATGGCACGGTGGATAGAGGCGTTGGTTAGATCTAGTGACAGTACCTAAAGAGTTGTGCGTTCAATCTGGTTAAGTGGAGAACTTGGAGAGGTGAATTAACAGGAGATAACTGATAACTGACATCCATTAGACATGGCACGTAGAACTAGAACAGTCTGTCCCAGCGAGCGAAATAAAGGATTCAGTTCGACATTCCAACCACCTGAAGAAGGCCAGAGCGTACAACGGCCGAAACGTTGACAATAAAGATGAGGACAATATTCCGAATAATGTAAATAACGAGACAAGCTTGCTAACCATTACGCCGCCTCGAGGCTCCCTTGTGTGTGTGTTTTATAACTGAAGTTAATGACATGTCGTGGCCGTGTTCATAGGTAATGTTATTGAGTGTTGGTTCTTCATTTTGTATTATTAATGCTTTCATTATTTTAATCTTTTTTTTACCTGTGGATGAAGATATTATACTGGCATTTTCTACTAGTATGTTGCAGGTGGAGTTTGGTAGGTTATTTCCTGTATTTAAATGTGTCCTGACTCAGCTATTTTCATTTTACTATAAATAGGTATTGTTAATTTCTATTTTTGTTTTTGCATAAAACTGTATTCCTGTTATTTTTACTATAAAAATATATTTTTACACATTCACTTGTTTTGTTTTTGTTTGAGGGTTCAGTATTTGCACATAGCTTGGACACGAACAGGCGCTACCACCCTGGGTCAGAGGAGAGTCGTAAGAACAACAGCAATTATGAGATGCTCCCTCTCTCCTAAAAAAACCTTCAATCTCCCCCCAATCGGAGGCCTATCTGCCGGACGTAGTTTATCGTCATACCCAGGATTTTCATTTTTTTTTAAGCGTTTGACCCCAAGCAAGGCGGGAAGCCACTAGGACGCAAGGGGTTACAGAAAATTTAGAGCAAGATCAGATAGGAGTGATAGAAGAAAGGATGAGGAGAAGAGTAGTGGATAGATCAAGGCAACTGGAGATACAGAGGCCAGTGAGAGAGAGAGAGAGAGAGAGAGAGAGAGAGAGAGAGAGAGAGAGAGAGATAGTTCCGGAAACCCCTTCCTAAACAAGGCGTAAGCCTCTACTCATGTCCAAGAGAGGGGGGGAGTGTTTTTAAAATAAATGAAGCGATATTATTAAACAAAATCGACTCACAGCCTTCGTGTACGGTCGTGTGTAAGTATGGGCGTATGTACGTATGTATATATGTAAAATTGTATGTATGTATGACTGTATGTATGTATGGGCGTATGTATGTGTGCATCTATCTATGTATCAGCGTATTCATGTTTGGGCGTATTTATGTATGGGCGTATACACGTATGTATGGATCTGTATGTATGTATGTATGTGCGTATGTACGTAGTTATGTATGGGCGTATGCATCTATGTATGTATGGCTGTACGTACGTATGGATGTATGTATGAGCGTATGTATGTACGTATGTATGTGTGAGCGTATGTACGCATGTATGGCCGTATGTATATGTATGAGTGAATGTATGTACGTACATGTATGTATGTACGTATGTATATACGTATGTATGTATGGATGTATGTATGTACGTAAGTCTCTACGTATTAACGTATGTACGCATGTATGTATATTTTGTAGTGTCTTCCCTCTAATGAGGTTATTGTGGACTCTTCCAACTACTATAAAATTAGTAGGAAAGTAAGCCTCGTGAGAACAGTGCCATAGCCAGTTCAACTGTTGTTTGGTCTTTCGGCAAATCTTCGTCCGGGTTCTTCCCTGTCACTGGAACTAACTAACGCCTTTATCCACTGTGTCAGGACCCAAACAGTGTGAGTTCAATACCCGGTTAAGGCAGTGGAGAACTTGGAGAAGAGAATTAACAGGAGGTAACTGATAACTGATATCCATTAAACATGGCACTTGGAACTAGAACAGCCTGCCCCAGTGAGCGAAATAAAGGTTTCATATCTCAGAAATATAGACAGATACTGAAAGGCCGAAACGTTGTAATAAATATGACAACAAAGGTGATTTGTAATAATGTAAATAGTGTACATAATACCTCATCTCTGAAATATAGACAGATACTTACTTTCACTTGTTGGTATTTATAGGTATGTAGGACTTAAAAGAAATAATAATCGGGAAAATGCAGGGAATAGAGATATTTGGTTAACGTCTCGATGTCTAACTGCATCATTTTCTCAAGATGGTTTGGTAAATGCGATGTCGTTTATTATCCAGCAAAAAGACAGACCCTTTCCTATTCATCTCTACCTACCAAATTGATTGCAACTTTTGATGCATCAGTTGTGAATTCTTGTCAAGAAATCAATTTTCATGTACTTCTTAGCCTAACTTACCTGTTTCGCATTGTGACCTTTTCTTGGAAGGTGCCTCTTTTTATGCCGCCAGACAATTTTCTTAATATTCTGCCTATTGATTCTGTCTCCATTCCCAGCGATAATTCTTAAATGGTTTCGTGATAGTCAATTTCTCTTTTCTTGCTTATTTCTCAGGCTTTATTTTTCAAATCTATTTTTGTTTCAGGTTTAAAATTAATTTTTCTTGCACATATCTGGCTAATATTTTCAATTATGTTTTTATTGACACTGTTTTCTTTTCGGCTAGATGGAGCTCGTCCGTCCAGCAAGGCAGTCCATCAAGAGGAAAGAAAACCCTGATTTTAAATCTCTACTGATCTGTGACCATATCGAGAACATATCAGGAAAATGCTATGGAAGTAAATCCAGACAGAAACCCCGGAATGGAGCCTCGAAAGCGGTTAGCTGTCAACTCTGACAAATTTCCAGCAACTCCTGCAGCCAAGCCGTCCCCAACTGTAAGACCTACATTCCTTTAGATATTGTCGGTATGGCCGTCAGGCGGTTTGTTTGTTTGGTTAGCGTATGGCTTCCATATACCATCGGCAGTCTAGGAGAAAGAAATCTCTGAATTCAAAGCACCTGTTGCCTTGTAGGTCTTGCCTCTTTAACTTCTGAGAAGAGGGATGTATTAACCTCAACGTCTCCATTGCAAAAGGAACCAGCAAGCCATTGCACTATACTGCATTGAATGTGACCAAGAGTGCCAATTATGACATGGAGGAGAATGGTGACCACAGAAGTGAAAAATATCCTAACTGAATAAATGAAAGAATGATATTCTCTTGAAGACATTTTAAGACATAAAAAAAGAATGTTTAAACACAAAAATGTCTTAAAATAATTGTCGGATTTTGTCCATTTCATAATGTGTGGCGTCATTTGTTTACATTTGGATACGCTTTGAGCAGATATGAATGTGCGTGAGAGATTCATGGAAGATTGAATTTTAAAAACGGTAAAGTCGACCTGGCTAATTGAACGATTCTCCGTGGCTCGATCGGTTAGGTACATTAGGCTGAATGACGGTTCCGTATTGGATACAGGTTCGATTCCTGTCGGGGGACGAATATTTTCAATGAAAATTTCTCGGACATTCAGGCCGGCAAATGTTATTAATACTGTTTATTATAAACTGAACATTTACTTAAATATTTGTATCTATAAAAAGAATGTATAAACATAAAAATGCCTTAATACATATAAATGTACACTATTTACATTATTCGGACTATTGTTCTCATCTTTGTCGCTCTATTTATTACAACGTTTTGGCCGTTGTACGCTCCGGTCTTCCTCAGGTGGTTGGAATGTCGAACTAAACCCTTTATTTTGCTCACTGGGGTAGACTGTTCTAGTTCCACGTGCCATATTTAATGGATGTCAGTTATCTTCTGCATAATTCCCATTTCCAAGTTCTCCACTGCCTTAACCGGGTATTGAATTCACTCTTTTTGGGTCCTGTCACTGCATCTAACTAACACCTTTATCCACTGTCCCATGTGTTCTTGAGAAATTTCTGGGTATTATAAACCTGTTTTCAGCAACTAGTTTTTTTTTTTTACCAGTGCTCATATTGCAATTTTTGCTGTTATCATATGTGTTAAGCATATTGACCCATAGTTGAGTACTCCGCCGTGGTGTAACGGTTAGCAACCATTTCTCTCTAAAGCAATTACAACTGAACAGTGACTTCGATCCTCATTGGGTGCTCAATATTCACGGTCATGTGCCACGTCTACGCTATGCTCAGCAAATCGTTATCGGCCCCCAGTTGTGTGCTTCGATGTGATGTAATGGTTAACAAACATGTCTTTCTAAAGCAATTACAACTGAACAGTGAGTTCAATTCTCACTGGGTGCTCAATAGTCACGTCCTTGTGCCATATCTAAATTACGGTTAGTAAATCGTTATTGACACCCATTTGGGCACGTGTTGTAATGGTTAACATTCCCACTAGATCAATTACGACTAAGTAATGAGATCGAGCCTGAATGCTCTATTTATTCAGCTTTGTGCCACATGTAAGGTACGCTATTGACGATTAGTTTCATAAATGGCAAGAGTTAAGGATGTATATCGTCGTTCATGCATTGTGGGAAGCTGGTATGACTCCAGTTGTCAAGGTGGGAGACTCTCAGACTGCTGTCTTGGAAATAAGAAGACAGCTCGTTCAAATCGATCCAACTGCGGTTCAAAGGTCAAGATGGACGTCATGTGAATAAAATCCTTATCTCAAATCGATTGTGAAATTGCCAAAGATTGGACGGATGTTGACGTTGCTCTTTCTCGATCTTATGCACTCCCAATTCGAGAGAAGTATACCGATTTCGAAGCCAGTGATAATTTTTAAGCAGAAAGAAAAGTGTTCAATCTGATCTGGAGAACATCAAAGTCGGTCTTTTGATCAATAAAACCCGGTTATTTTCAGTGATGAATCAAATTTCTGCAATTCCTTCGGCGATCGTGGTCCCAATATATGGAGGAAATCACACGAGAGCTATGGTGTCAAATAAATGAAATAAAATGTAAAACTTTCCCATTTTGTGATAGTTTGTCTGTCACCGTTGTAAGAAAGATCTGTTTCTTGAAATGATCGATTTTTGCGGCTGTCTATCAGGAAGTTCTAAAACATATCGTTATCCCAGACAGAGAGTTTGAAGAAATTTTATCTATCTCACTCTAACCCGCGTAGAATGGTTTAGGAAGAAAATGAAAACTGTCGCTGATTTGCCTCCAAGCTTGGAAGGAGAATAACAAATGAGAACAAAACTTAAAGACTCGACGCGAGTCATTAGTGACATTGGTGAGATTGTAGGTTAATTGGTTCATAATAACAACAAAACGAAGAAATAGTAAATTCAAAGATTTACAACAAAGTTATGAACGAATTCAAACAATTCTTGAAAATATTTTGACTGGATAAATATAAATAAACTGTTACAACGTGGATGGGCTGAAAAGATCATAGGCTGACTGTGAAAGAATGATGCTAGAGCTGTGGCATCTTGAATCCGTTAATTTCAACTCTTCTTATTAATAACCGAATTGTTTTTCTTTTTGAGGGTGGGCTGAAAAGGCAATAATCAGCGCCAATCGGCCTGGTGTAACAGTCCGATGCAGCCAGGTTAGACACATTTTGTTTGTTTTAATCTCTTTTGAACCACGAGAGAGGAGTTTCTGGGCAAGTGTATGGGATTCTCTGTCCACCAAAATCTAATTCACGCGAATGTCTTCGTAAAACTTCTTTTTGCTTCACAGGCATCTCCGCCATCAAAGGCAGAGTAGAAAGTGGAGAGAGAGAGAGAGAGAGAGAGAGAGGATAACGAGCCTGGCCTGAGCGGATGGCGGCGAGTAAGTTTTCTTTGTTTCATAGAAAGCATCAAGTTGCTTAAAAGACCTGATTAAGTGTAATGTGTAGGTTATTTGGTTGGATTTAGCCACTATATATGCAGATAGATAGATAGATGGATAGATATGAACATGGCCCCATATGTCACATTTCAGGCTAATTTCTAACAAGCCTATTTGGATTATAGTCAATTTATGTCCGTTTTATCTGAAACATGTTAAAATCGTCCAAAAACACACAAACAGGGTTTTTCTCTTTTAAACAGAAAATTAATAAATGATTGTAAACAAACAAAAAAAGTTATTAAAGAATTAAGCAGTAATACAAAAAAAAATACAAATAAAAAAAAAAATTACCAACAGTTTCTCTATAAATCAATTTTCTTTTGACCTTTGCCTTTTTTTAAAACATTCTACAATGTTTTTCCGAACTTCGTCTGATGATAATGTTTCTTGTTGCAAAATATATTCACAACCATTTTTGCTGCAAAGTGAATTCTTTTTTTTTCAGTGTGGTCACAATTAAAAACGTATTTTGGAGAATAAGTTTCCAAAATTCTTTCAGCAGATTCTCTTGTAGTTGATTCATTATGTTTTACAATAAATTTATCTGCATAGTCAAGTATAGCAAAACAAACACAAACGAACTTTACCATTTGGCTAGATGGAATCGTAAGATCTCGAGAAAGTAAGTCAAAGTACTGCTTCTCTATAGCATCATCACTATCATTGCTTACCATAACCAAGGAAGACATTTCACATTGAAAACATTAATTTATTTCTTTTAAATTTTCTCTAATAAAAAAAGATGGTAATGGAAATTTCTCTAGAAGTAATTTGTAGTCTTGTTGAGATGTATAGCTCAGTAGTAAGACATAAGGTATTAGTTCTGTGGAAATGTTGTAATGTCTTTTTTAAAAATTCTTTTAGAATTGTTGTTTCTTATACCACATATTTGTATATAGTTTGGAAAATTGTCTAATATGCTAAATCTTGTGAGGTTAACATTATGTCCATGTATAAGCCACTGTGGTAGCATTATAGAGGTTCCACTGCACTGGTGCTGAACGTGACGGTTTTACTCAATACGAATACATTCTTTTATAGATGGAAAATATGTCAGACTATTTTATAAATTCAAAACTGCTAGGACAGTTTTGAATTTGCTTTTTCCAATTGAGTAAAATCTTTTATCGTATCAGCTGAAATATAATCATGTAATTCATCGGTTTGGACCAGTCTTTTGTTTGTTTTTTTTTTTTTTTGAGGCTTACTGAATTCCCTGTATTTGGCAAAAAGAGAAGGTTGTCTTATTTTTTTCTGAATGTATTGTAGGTTTTGGATGTGAATCACAATTCAGTTTGTTTCATTTCCTTTCAAAATAAATTTCTCTTCAAAAACTTCCATACAGAGAATTGAATTTTTCGTAGGAAACGAATCAGTACGATTAACGAATTTATTCCATTTTTCTACGAGGTCAGATTTTCTAAGAAGTAAAGAAAATGTCGATACTTTTTCACTGTTAGTAACATATCCACTAGAACAGCCAAATGCAACATATTTGTTAAACATTTTTTAAAAAGAAAATATCACAACAGACTTAATGATTTAATATCTAAATGAAATGGATTATAAGGCAGAAAATTTGTCTAATAGCGTCCATTTGCAAAACGGGCCGTATAGGCAATTGAAAATCGTAAAAACGAGGTAACCCACAGCCGTTTATAATTCGTAGATTAATAAAAAAAAAAAAGAAGAAAAAAAGTTGTAAATATGTATTTTAGTCTTGAAAACATGTCTAGGGAATTGAAATAACGTCTGATTAATTCTATGTAATTGTACGTTGTTAATTTACCTTCTAAGAATTTAAATTTTAAAGTAACCTCCCTTTTAGATTAGAAATTTCCTAAGCGACCAATCACATTTTCTATTTGTTTACATGCATCGGCCTTTTAGAATTCAGCTGTTATGTCACATGTGGGGTCGTATAATACTAATTGGCCGTGGTTTGTCCTTCAGTACCTGTCTATATTTCGGAGATGCGGTATTATGTACACTACATTATTCGGACTATTGTCCTCATCTTTGTGGCCATGTTTATCACAAATAATCGACCGTTTAGGGGAAGTGGAAAAAACAGGTGTGACTGAGCACATATGGAGAGAAAGGGGAGATCACCGCTCTCTGTGGGATCAAATTGAGATCATTGGAAAATTCGTAAACTTAAGGAATCAGCACATAAGCTTGGCCACAAAAATCTCCTGGGCCGACCAAGCATAGAAATGAATACAATATGGGAACCAGTAATAAGGAGTGCCAGAGAAAAGAGATAATAACAACAAAAATTGCAATTTCAGCTCTGGTATAAAACGTGCAATGATAACAGCAAAGATTGCAATATGAGCACGAGTAAAACATAGTTGCTGAAGACATTAGGTTTATAATATCCAGAAATTCATACACAGATGTCCTCAAGGATACATAGCACAGTGGACAGAGGCGTTGGTTAGATCCAGTGACAGGACCCAAAGTGTGTAAGTTCAATACCTGGTTAAGGAGAACTTGGAGAGGGGGATTAACAAGAGATAACTGACATCCATTAGACATGGCACGTGGAACTAGAACCAGTGAGCGAAATAAAGGGTTCAGTTCGACATGCCAACCACCTGAAGAAGGCGGGAGCGTACAACGAAACGTTGTGATATATAAGACAAAGATGAGGACAATAGTCCAAATAGTGTAAATAATAATTTGTCCATAAATTTTAATTTTATATACTTTTTTATATTCCGTTGCTTTTATTTTCACGCAAATCTACTTGGGAAAGGTGTGACTAGTTCTCTTCTTTTCCCTCCCTTGCTATGAGTTAAATAAAAGGGATTGGGTTATCTAATGTTAATTAGCAACCAAGTTAGGAGAAGAAAAAACTCTAAATCCAAAAGAAGGTTTAGCGTGGAAATAGCACCTCAGCTCGTAAAAGCCTCTTCTTCTTTTATGGGTTTTGTCCTTTCAGGAAATGTAGTCCACAACTTCCTCTCCTTTGTAGATCTTTGCAATGTTTTTCACATTACTAACCTTCCCGGTCCATGTTCTGCCATCTTTATATGTATAAAAATAAACTTATTACATATATTTTACACAGTTTCCCTTTGCTTCTTCTGCCTTCAAAATGTACTGCGTTATTTCTCGAAGCCTTCCTTCTTCATAATATGTCTTAGAAATTTCAATTCTTTTTCGTGATGTTTAGTTTCCATTTTCATTAAAAATACCCCGCTTCTTTAATGTTCCGTACATGGGATTCACTGCATTCGTCCGTAGAACTCTACCCTGACTGCCACGCGTCTCCACCTCATCTAAAATTGACTTATTACGAAACACGCAGTAGGACCAGCAACATTTTGATGCTATGGCCATATACTCGACAAGTATTCTAAAGGTGTAACCACCTCATCCGATTGAAGGAACATCGTTGTATACATCGGAAAGGTGTGATAATAGTTCTAGAAGATTGTTCTTCATTTTCTTCAGTTTTTTTGCCTGGCTTTTATCACCTTTCTTCGCAGAACTTGTTTACGCCGACATAATACTTTTGACACTAGTGTGATTGACTTAGAAAAAAAAAAGGCCGACAACACCCGCTGTTCTCTATATCTATCGAAAGAATATCAGGCACAGACATTATTCTGTCTGCTGCACAATGTCTTTAGCATTTGAATATGGAATTATCTTAGACTTTATTTATAGCTTACTATACGTTTGCCTTTAAAGTATCGTTCGATATCAGACTTATAGGAATCAAAATAATAGAAAAAAATCAATCTTATTCCTTCTGTTCAGGTCTTTTTATTATTTCTATCTATCTATGTATCTATCTATCTATCTATATATATATATATATATATATATATATATATATATATATATATATATATATATATATATCAGTTTTCTGTCGGTTTTATCTGTTATTCTCTATATCTATCTATCTATCTATCTATCTATCTATCTGTTTCTATTTCTGTCTTTTCTCATTCTATCTCTTTCTTATATTTCCATCTATATATCTATTTTCAGTTTATCTGTTCTCATTATATCTATCTATTTATCTATACATATATCTGTTCTCTTTCAAGTATCTATATCTATCTCAATCTGTTCATTACGTATCTATCTATCTATCTATCTCGCTGTTCATATCTATCTATCTATCTATCTATCTATCTATCTCTCTGTCTATGTATCTCACTGTTCATATCTATCTATCTATCTATCTATCTATCTATCTCACTGTTCATATCTATCTATCTCACTGTTCGTATCTATGTATCTATCTATCTGTTCATATCTATCTATCTATCTCACTGTTCATATCTATCTATCTATCTATCTGTCTATGTATCTCACTGTTCATATCTATCTATCTCACTGTTCATATCTATCTATCTATCTCACTGTTCATATCTATCTATCTCACTGTTCGTATCTATGTATCTATCTCACTGTTCATATCTATCTATCTATCTCACTGTTCATATCTATCTATCTATCTATCTATCTATCTATCTATCTATCTATCTATTCATATCTATCTATCTATCTATCTATCTATCTATCTATCTCACTGTTCATATCTATCTCACTGTTCGTATCTATGTATCTATCTCACTGTTCATATCTATCTATCTATCTATCTATCTCACTGTTCATATCTATCTATCTATCTATCTATCTATCTATCTATCTGTCTATGTATCTCACTGTTCATATCTATCTATCTATCTATCTATCTATCTATCTATCTATCTATCTCACTGTTCATATCTATCTATCTCACTGTTCGTATCTATGTATCTATCTCACTGTTCATATCTATCTATCTATCTATCTATCTATCTATCTATCTATCTCACTGTTCATATCTATCTATCTATCTATCTATCTATCTATCTATCTATCTATCTATCTCCTGTCATTCTATCTAGCTATCTGTCTGTCTATTTATCTGTTGTAATTCTGTCTATGTCAGTATGTTCATTATCTATATATATATTCATTTAAGTCTCCTACAATCAAGGTAAAATTATATATGTCTGTGTGTCTGTTCGCGCGCTCGCGTATGTGTACATACACAATATTAGATTTTACTATATAGCATTTTCCCAATAAAACTTGCATCAAGTAAACTAAGCTTCTAAAATTCTCATAATATATTTGTATGTGAATATTTTATCCACGTTTCAGCTTTCGATATCCGTTTTTATTATAAATGTCGATAATAACTTTGTTCGGGATATATCAGGTTCATTATAATAAACGTTTATTTATATCTTCAAAAGGTATCGACTTTAGAAACATATAGATGTTTAGCACATTATCCAATATACATAAATATATAGTTATTTTTAGTAATGTCTATATTAATACAGGCTCCTTGATATTCGTACAGTCATCATACATGTTCCATCTCCATGAACAAATAGTTGAAATATATATATATATATATATATATATATATATATATATATATAATGCATGTTTCATTAAATAATATAGACAAGATTTGTCTATTTATTTTAAGTAAGTTCCTTTCATATTGTCTGATAAGCTTAATCACATTATCGTTGAAAGACGAAAGGAAAACACCATATTGATACATGTTTAAATCCCATCTAAGCTTTCGGCTTACATAAACCATTATCAAAGATGACAATTTCAATAAATCAAACAACACACGGACGAAACAACAATGATAGTCCGCCCTTGCTGCATGAAAATTTCAAGTAACGCCAAACTCATATATATGAGACGCGGAAGCGAAAATTGCGTCGCAGCTCGTGACGTCACACATGACCACGCGAGAGTGAAAAACGAGAAGTATTAAGTTTGGGAAGACGTTGGTATAAACCAATCGCTTCTGTTATAAATAATAGGCATTTAAGGATATTTGTGGAGATTTCATAGTTTATTTTGTTCAGATTAGGTTTCAACTGTTTTATGCATAAAGCTTCAAGAATTTTTAATTTTTGTTTATTGTTTTGATGTTCAAGTGCCGTTTGGGAGATTGTATCTCCAACGGATTAAATAATATTTATGTTGGTCGCACAACAAACTCGCTTTCACGGCGCTTGACTACATTTGAATGAAAACTCTAACATTTTTAGACATTTAAAACAACATGGCTGCCCGCGTACTCAATTCCGAAAAATCCTTGTTGACAACACGACTATACTTAAACATGAAAACAATAAACAAAATATGAATGTCATCATTCGCTTTGGAATGGACACCTGCTTCGGCTTGGCCTCTTTCCGAGGGCGACTGATATGTTGATACAAATTGTTAACCCTTACGCCCTAATTGAAATGATTGCTTCAGCCGTTTCCATAGTAATTAGTTTTACGAATGAATATGCTTATAAAGATGCGTAAACTTCAATATTAGTTATTCCAAAAAATTTTGCTTGGGGATCAGACAGAACTTTTGGTTTTGGTTTTTGAAACAGCGAAGGAATCATATTTATTTTTAAGATAATTATAATTATAATTTAAGCTCTACTTTTGTATTGAGCACTGTTTTTTTTAATAAAATAAAAAATACTAAAGAACTTCGGATTATTTGCCTAACGTGTTCTTTCTTATTTTTCTATATATTTTCACACACACACACACACACACACACACACACACACACACACACACACACACACATATATATATATATATATATATATATATAATTACATGATTCATTCATATAAAAATCAAATATAGAGGTTAATGATTTAAATGGCGAGAATACGTCTTCGCAAACAATTTCAATAAGGTACACTAACCCCGAACCTGTATATGAATGATATGATTCCTGTTTATAAATTCCAGTTGCATAAGGCCTTTTTAGATTTACAAGCTTTCGTCTGTTCCTACAGACATCCTCAGGGATGGAAATAGATTTGTTCTTGTTTTTTACTTCTCAGTAATAAGAGGACAACGTAAATATAGATGTAATCCGAAAAAATGCTATGAGAAATGTGTTATTGTTTTGGAACGTGCGGTCGCAACGCTGAGTTTGAATTTTAAATTTTAAGGTTGTGCGATTTGTACAAATATAGTAATAGGAGAATTCTTTTGTACTGGTAGGTTTTCTGTCAATGTGGCATATATATATGTATATATATATTCGACGCGGAAAACACATGAACAGACCTAAAAATATATAAATCTTTTACTTTTAGCCCATTCTGAAGGACTGGATGAGGATTTGCCTCAGATTCATTTCAGAAAAGTCTATTTGAATTTCTTGCTTTCGAGTCATTCTGAAAATGAGATGAGGATTTACATTTAATTCGATACAAAAAAGCCGGGAAAATATATTAAGAAATAAAAATAGAGAAATGATACAGAATAAATATTAACGGCTTTTTGAAAGTCACTCATATTTTTCTTGTTTAATCACGAGAAACGCCAGCTTAGCGTAAAAAGTTCGGATTCATTATTTAAGCATAGAAACATATACATATACACAGATTTCTCTTTTTCGTCTTTGGATTTGATAAAGACATGAATGATGAAACTCGTAACCAGATCTAGTTTCAATGAAACCTTTTCCATTTGTCAAATTTCTTAAAAACTTTTTCGGGAGTCTATATCCTATTTTAAGCATACATACATATATATATATATATTATAATTATTTTCTTTTTAAAAATATGATTCCATCGTGACACAGACATTTCTATGTTTCCAAACTGAAACTAAAGTTGTAAATTTAATTATAAAAATTAATCTTAAAATCCAATTTCTTTCCATTGTCATGCAATGTTAGGCATAACTTTCTAAGAAATTTACGCAATTTATAAGCACCGAAAATTTTAATATTTTGAATTGTTAAGGTTAAGGAAAATTCAATCTATTTTGTTTAGGGTGGTTGGGTTTTAATTCCCCTAGACAACTTATGTATCAAATATATGTTACTTACAAAGTCAGGTTAAGTTTAAGTGAGGTGTGGGTGCCTGATCACAAACGTAGATATCCATTATTCAGTGTGCCGTCTGGGTTTTCAATGACAAAAAACTTGGGCATTTTTATTTATCCGCTTAATTCATATTTTCATATATAAAAGGCTTATTTAAATATGAGTAAGTCTTATTTTTAATATTTAAATTTTATTCATACAGATTTAAAGTACGATTTGTGCTTCTAATAACTAATAGCCAATACAGTATTTTTACAAATAAATATATTAGAAATCAACTGCTAATTAATGATCAAGTATAAAATATGTATGTTTCATCTCCCTTTTTTATTTTTTTCCAAACTTAATTATTACTTAAGGAAAATATTTGACAGTGCCTACAAAAATAGCAATTTCATTTCTTTGATTTAATAAATTATTATTATTCAGAAACTTAATAATGTATAATTTTTCATGTATGCGCAAAGGAACTATAAGCTCAAGGTTTTCTTATTAATTTCTATTTTACTATTAGTGTTTTATTGAAACTCTGGATTTTAAGTTTAATTTTTATAATTAAATTTACAATTTTAGTTTCAGTTTTGAAATAGAAATGTCTCTGTCGCGATAGAATCATATTTTTAAAAAAGAAAATAATTATATGCTCTATTGTTTGTATCGAGCACTGTTTTTTAAATAAAAATAATTACTAATAACACCGAATTATGAATTTTAGTGTCCTTATTATTTTCACACACACACACACACACACACACATAGACACACACACACACACACACACATATATATATATATATATAATTTTGTATCTGCAGTACTTAGTAGAAAGCACTCAATATCAGTGATAGACCAAACGTATTCAGTTGTATGGATATGAGTTTGTGACCCTTTGTTTCACGCTTTTGCAATCATCAGAAAAACCTTTTTAAAAAGTGGATCTATTGATTCTTAGGAGTTTGTCTGATGATTGAAAAAGTGTGAAACCCAGGGTCACAAACTCATATTCATAAAACTGAATATGTTACTTCAATCCCTAATATAGAGCGCTTTCCATCACACACACACACACACACACACACACAGACACACACACACACACACACACACACACACACACATATATATATATATATATATATATATATATATATATATATATATAAAAAAAAAGAGAGATACCGCAAACGTTTTTGGTTGTAAAGTGAATTATTAAAAAAACATTATACTTTATTTTTACTATACGTGTTTCTGGTTTCGTGACCGTCATCAGGTAAAGTGTGGAGATTTCCACATATTATTAAAAAAAAATGATTTTTTTCTCCTTTATGTTTTTCGATGTTAAATATTCTCGATATGAGACATTCTCTTTTTATGTGTTAGTAATCCGAATTTCTTTCTTGAACTCAAGAAAGATATTTGGATTACTTTTCGTTACTTTTACACACACACACACACACACACATATATATATATATATATATATATATATATATATATATATATATACTACTTATCAATGCTTTACGTGATGTAGATAGGATTAGATATTTTTTGTAGCAGAAGGCTTCATATTTCAGTCAGTTATGTGCCATGCGTGATACATTAGTAGGCGATCATGTATCTTTCGATACATGACTGACGAGGCTGATTTTTTACCGCAGTAGGTTGCCATTTCTTTATGCCGTAGACCAGTTGCCATCCAACGCTACAGAACCCGGTCTGTCCTGCTATTTACCAATAGCTGGGTGGGGGAGAAGAAAACCTTTCCCAAGTGAATGTAAATGATTCGACTGGAATTCGAACTCGGCTCTCCGATTCCTCAATCCGAGCCACTATCCATTACACTACCGTGCTTTCATATTCACCTCTCTTAAAAGGCTAGCGATATCCAAAATATTTGCTTTTAATGGTAATGTGAAGACTATGTTTTGCAAACAGACGACAAAGCATTTCTCGACTTCCAGAAATAGTAAAGCAAGGCCTCGTATTATACATTCAAATAATATATATTTACTTTTCATGTGAAGACAGGGGAACGTGTTATACACGAGACTTCATTGTACACGAAAAAGTATGGTTAGTTTTTCGTGATCGGATCGTTTTTGGAGTTATGCCACCCCTGACGAGAGAATGGACGAAAAGTCACCAGAGAGGCTCAGAAAATTTGGCAACCGTTGGTATTTTGTGGCTGCTGGGACAGGGGAATCGTGAAAATTCATGACAAGTAAGAAGGGTGGGTTTGAAAGAGTGGGATTTTCAGGTGCCTACCACAGACTTGTGGCGTCACTTCTCGATCAAGTCAGTGCAGGAATGCTAAAACTGGTAGGGTACTTTCTATTTGTCGACCGCTATCTGTTTCCAGCTTAAGGGTTCGAGCAATGAGTAAATATCGAAAAGATTCCATCACAATTTTTAGATTGTAACATTTTCTAGATTCTATTATATTTTCTTGCTATAGCCATAAAAATAGGAGAGGAATTTTATAAAATGCTCAGTATGTCACTTCGGAAATACATTCTAGTCACATCGTAGAAATGTCGACGTGACGGTTTGAGCATTCTGGCCTTGTTCAACTTGTTGATCACGCTAGATAACACATTATCTATCTATCTATCTATCTATCTATCTATCTATCTATCTATCTATCTCAGTCTGTTCATTATCTATATATCTATGCATTTATGTATTGGATGTATGTAGGTATCAATAATATTTTTCGTATATTCTCTAACACTTAGTAACCACTTGCATCTTAGTGGTGTTATTTCATGGTTGGAGTAAAATTATGTATATATATATATATATATATGTATGTATGAAGAAAAATATACAGAAAAAACAAACAAAAATCTTAATAAGCAATTATGCTGTATTAATGTTAATATAAAGTCAACGTCGGACGTTTCGGTCTATTTTAGACCATCATCAGGACATATTCATTAAACATAATTAACATTAGACCATATAAAATTCAGCATGAAAATACGATGGACATAAGGGCACAACTAATCCAAACAGATAACTGAAATTTTTATATAAGATCAGCGTTCCGTTTAAATATGATCACGTCGTCGTCACGTGGGTGATGTTGTGAAAACATATTCGAAGATGATTTCAAAATATTAAAATATTAAAAAGCTCGATTGAACTATTTTATATAAACATTTCAAGAAATCCCTTCCGTTGATATAGGAATACGCAGAGATCAATAGGTTCTTATATCTTCATACAAGCTTGAAGTCCTCTACGTTACAAAGCAAATCAAAAATGATTTCAAACTATTAGACAGGCACGATGTTAATATTTTTAATATTGGAAAGTGCCTGAAAACCATACCACGGGTTGACCCAAGCCTTGTGAGTGAAATTGGGTAGACGGAACCCTTGGGGGCTGTCGATAGCTGTGCTAGCACGAAGTCACAAGTCATCGTGGCCGAGGGCTTGAGCGTGCTGGCCTTGTTCAAATTGTTGATCAGGCTAGATAACACACTTATTCCCAGAAACTGTGACTAAGGTCTGCTCAGCATAGTTGCAATATAATCCACAGGTGGTCTCTGTGGGTGTTGAATAAACACAAATACGCCTGAGCAAGCGTCTGCAATAGGGACTGGCTAGCCGTCCTTGTAGACGGGTATCCTGGAATGCGAGTGGCCAGCTATACATATACTAAAAATATTTATATCTTATCCATGCATAGATGTATATGAAGGGTTTAGTATTTACTAATTTTATATTCTGAATTTTTATGGTGGATTCTGTCGAGAAAACCCAACCCCGCAAAATCTAGAGATGGTTCAGGCCGAAGAATAGAAGCAAAAGCACTTACCTTAAGTTGCGAAATAAGATTTTTTTTTCCGCGACGTAATGTGACTATGTAATAACTTGCATTGAGTAAATGTTAAAATAAAAAGGGGAAACAAAAACACTTCCCTTATAACTACATCAGGGATCACGTGATAATAAAGTCACGTGACCCCTGTAACTATAAATAGTTTGTAAAAACGTAACCACTTTTAGCTAGTAAGAAACAACAACCCAGCTAAGAACAATGCCTTCGCCTGTTCAACTCTCGAACTCTCTACCTTGAGCAAAGTTTCGTCCGGGGAGATAGACAGACCCTGAACCCGTTTATGCGGTTTCTAAGGGAATATTTTTGACGGGCCCACGGGCTCGGAGAACCCACGGTAACGTCGACCTTGTGCCACATACATCCCGCGTGGGTGGGGCTGTTAAATATTAACAGTCGACCAGACTGTTCGTAACTGTCGAACTCTCTGCCTCGGCAGAGAGGAAACCGGACGAGGCTTTGCCGGAGGGCAAAGTTTCGTCCGGGAAGGTAGACAGTTCCTGAACCCGTTCATACGGCTTCTAAGGGAATATTTTTGGCCGAGTCTACGGGTTCGGAGAACCCACGGTAAACTCGGCCTTTTGCCACATACATTCCTCGTGTTGGAGCAGTTAAATATTAACAGTCGAAAGGCAAAAATTTGTCTTGGGAGGTAGATAATCCCTGAACCCGTTTAGGTGGTTTCTAAGGGAATATTTTTGGCCGAGCATACGCGCTCGGAGAACCCACGGTAAACTCGGCCACATACATCCCTCATGGAGGGGTTGTTAAATATTGACAACAATCCAGGTAAGTATATTGCTTTTCTCTTGTCTTCTCAATTCAATGTTCAATCATTGACTTTATTTCAATTCTAGATCATAGTTTCTGTTTTGGAAAGGTTTATATTATGGTCTATTTCTTGGAGTGTATCGTAGAGGATGATGATTTTTTTTTCTTTAAGATCATTCTCATTCCTACTATGATATGCACTTCGTACGAACACATAAGTTAAGCAACGTCGAACCTGGGCAAATACCTAGATGGTATCCCGCTTGAGAATATCAGGTGCTGTAAGCTTGGATGTGCGTCTGGTGTAACTGATAATGGCTCGGAATTGTTAATCAGAGAGTAGGGTTCTAATTCCAGTTGGGTCCGTTATATTCACTTACGCGCAAATAACGCTCGAAAATGTATGAATTCATATCTTCTGCCCCAGCTATGGGTTAATTAGTAAGATCTCTTATTATCTATAAAAAATCTTACAATCTAAAATACATTTTCTGGCTTTAAATAACCTGCAATGGGTTGGCAAACCGTAGAAAACGAATCAAGCAATCAACCAATCAATGTATCCAGTGATTATAATTCTTTACTACTTTACTACCACATTCAAGAACCAAGGCTTTAATTCACTTATTGTCCTGGATGACAGTTAACTGAAGAAGGACGGAGGACACAATGGCCGAAACGTTGTGACAATATCAACAAAGATGAGGATAGATGATCCAAGCGAAACTTATTTACATTCAAAGTTCAGCTTGGATATCATCTTCCTGACAACATTGTAGAACAAAATCCCAAGAAGATGTTTCCTCAATCATTAGAATCTTAACCTCCTCATCTCTACGATTCCTGATCTGAAGTCTTACGGCCATATCTTGTACAATCACTGAAGTTAAGCAACGTCGAGCCTGGTCAGTGCCTAGATGAATGACCGCTTGGGAATTCCAGGTGCTGTAAGCTTGAATGTATGGGTGGTTTGGTTTGGTTTGGTTTGTTTTACGGTATATCAACCTTAATAGGTTATTTAATGCCGATAAGATTTGCCGGTAATTTTTGTTTTCCAAAAATGTATTGCTGGTTATATTTTTTTCCAAAATGTATTTCTGGTAATAATTTTTACCTTCAAAATTCATTGCTTGTATTAAAACCTATTTTTATACTTTCATAGTGTTTTGACGCCAGTTTTTGGTGATAACTATTTGCCAATAGCTGGGACCATAACAGGTGCTGCCATTACGGTCATGGGTGAACCTGCGAACGCCAACAATTAAGAGGTGGTTCCATGCTCCTCAAAACTTCCTGATCAAAGGCCTTGCTGTCGAATGTAGTTTATCGTTTTACCCAGGACGCGGATGTAGATTATCGCCATACCCAGGACGGATGTATGGGTGGTATAATAGGTAACGATTCAAAATTGCAAAACTGAGATTTGAGTTCGAATTCTGGTCGGGTTTGTGAAATTAACTTACGTGCAAATACCCTTGGGAAATGCATGAATCCATTTTTTTCTCCATTCCAAGCGATGAGAGTTAATTAATAGAACTTGTATTAGTAAATATCATTATCATATCCAAAATTCCTACCCTTTACAAATATTGTATGGCTTTAAATAACCAGCAAAAGGTTGATAAGACGTAAAAAAAAAATCAATAAATCATAATCTTTCTCCTCTTACGTCAATACGAAAGACACATTCAATTAAACTCTACTTTGAGTGGTTCTAGATATCCTTAGACATTTAGAAAACGTTATTCGACTTGCTCAAACTTCAGCACTCGAATATTCTTGGCAAAATAAACTCAGTTTGTACCATTTTTGTAGATGGTTTTACATATAGACGAATAGACTTATAAATAATGAATGAGACATGTGCCCCAAGTCTAGATTACCAGACCATGTTTTGCCAATATGACTAAATAAGGAGCTAAGTCTGATTCAGTGGCCGTGGCACAACATATACACATATGACACGTCTTGCACAGCGACTGCCTGTCTCCAGACAAATTTCCCTTGCGACTAGTCTTCTTTGATAGGATTTTCGATACTGGCTGAGGGTAAATATGGAAAACAGAAGGATGAACGTCATCGCTTCCGTCCTTACACACACACACACACACACACACACACATAGACATGCATATATATGCCGAGATATACGGACATTTTCATTACTAGCAATGTTTGCGCATGCGTGAAAAGTTTCTCCAATAGAATTCCTTTGGGAAAACCCCACGTATATATTCGTATGCAAGTTCAGTGTTTGTAATTTTATATATAACTGCATATGTATATTAATAAATGCATGTGCCAAAAGAATGCATGTATTGTGCTGCATTTAAATTGTATGTGTTCTTGAATGTGTATCATTTGTTATATATATATATATATATATATATATATATATATATATATATATATATGAAGAAATATAGTCTTAAGGTGTGCTGTATTTATGGGATAACGTGCTCAGTATCAGAGATAGAGCGTGTGTAAATATAAAAGTGAACATTGAAGTCAACACTTAGAGGCGACAGTCTGTTTCCTGCTAGACGCAATAGTCATTTAAAACCTGTTCTCTAAGATGAGTGTTCCATCCTTGGATTTTATACAGCCTGTTGATGAGCATGTCTTCTGTCCTGTTAGTTTCTTTATTTTTTTATGCATATCTCCTGTGGGACTCAACCTCTTTATTTCTGCACATTTTTTGTTTAGCCACTCTTCTTTATTCTACCGGCATTTGGTCCTTATTTTGTTGTGTAGTTTTCTCTATTCCGTTCTGTATCTTAGCAAAATTTTCTGTTTCCTTTGCATCGTGCCGAAAATCTCATCAGTCATCCATTCGTTTTTTTCTTCTTCGCCCATTATCCTTTGGGATGATATCGTCTGCTGATATCATTAAAGCTTCTCTTAATTCGTCCCATTTCGAGTTTCCATTTCTATTATGTCCCACGTATTTTCTTTTCCCGCTGTCCATATATTTTTCCTTCAGGTCCGGGTCACTCATGAGTTTCTTGTATTGCAATTTGGGTGCTGAATTAGGTTTCTTCAGTTTCCGTTGTTTGACTCTTAGTTTACATAAAACAGGGCGATGATTGCTTTTGCAGTCAGCACTTGGGTAGGTTTTGAAGTGAAACATTACATTGCTGAATCTTTTCTTGATAGTTATGTAGTCAGTTTGGTTTTTATTTTATCCTCTTGGGCTCATCCATGTTTCTAATCGTCTCGGATGTTCTTGGAAAAATGAGCTGGTCATTGTCAATGAACCATTGGATCAATTTTTCTCCTTGTTCTTTACGGATTCTTCCCTGCCCTCTCCTTGCCTACTTTGCTGTTCAGGTCACCCATGATGATTAGCTGGCTGTTCACTCATCGGGAATTCATCCGCCCTTTGTTAGGTCATATTTTTCGTCCTACTGGATCGCTAACAAGCCGCCTCACTCGCAAGAAATTGGAAGCGGTTTAGTCGCCGGCATTCGGACTGTGGAATACTTACCTAATATAAAATTATATATATATATATATATATATATATATATATATATATATATATTATAATGTATTTATAATTTTATCATATAGACAAAACCATTTTACTCACTACAAAGATGCAACTTGGTTTCAGTGCATTTCAACTTCACTTCGACTGGTGAGAATCAGAAATGGTTATGAACAATCTTGCTTGTTGGCAAGCCGTATGTGAAACGTCACTTCCTTTTTCCATTTGTTCGAGAAGCTTCTCATATATATATATATATATATATATATATATATATATATAAATAAATATATATAAATATATATAAAATAAATCCTAAAGAGCCAGGAACAATCTACTAGATTTTACCTGAACGGATCTTCAAGATAATCTGGCCAGTTTGCGCTGAAGTTCCGTTTAGGTGAAACCTAGGTAGGTTGTTAAGGGGTCTTTAGGATTTATTTTATTAATCCCAGCTCTACTTAGTGTATTGACCACTCTACGTATTAGCTTTATTTCTCACTTGTGTTTTTTCTTCGGACGATAAACTTGAGGCACTAGACGATTCCATATGTCTAATCGGATGTTTCTAGTTCTTTCTTTTTTTTCCAATTTTTTACTCGGGTAAAATTTGTTTTGATATACTTGCAAGTTGTGCTATCCAACGGTTTTACCAAACGATTATTACTATTAGTATAATACATATATATATATATATATATATATATATATATATAGTTGTATATTTAGGCAACAATCCTTCATTTATGCATGTTTCATTAAAAACGACAGACAAAGTATTACGGCTGAGCTTTTTATTTAATTTTTCTTGTGTTCTTTCTTTTCTGGACAAAGAGTGTGTAAAAACTGTCCAAATGTTTTATATTTCCGAGCACTTTCGGCTATAACTTTGGCCATTATCAAGGATGATTCAATTTTTCAGTTTAATTGAGTGTGTGCGTTATGTGTATGTCTTTGTGTGTAGTGAGGATGTTATTAATTTCCGAATACGGTTAACACATTGTGGCCTTGTTCGTGGTTAATATTGTTAAGAGTTGGCTTTTTCTTTTTTATTATTAAAGCTTTCAATATTTTTCGTCTTTTTTTGCAGGTGGATGCAGATAATATATTTGTGTTTTCTACTAGTATGTTCCTAATGGAATCTGGTAAATTTGTATGTGTGTTTTAATGGGTTCTAATGGAGCTGTCATCAGACAGGTGTAACGTAAGACGTCTGGATAAGCATGTGGTTGTGTAACCGATGTAATTATTTATGAATCCGGTTTGATTCCTTAAGAGGCATTTGAACTCATAGATAATGTTTGTTCTTTGTAATTTTGACTTAACTGTTGTGTTGTTATTTTTGAGGATAAGGTTGGCTGTCTTAAATTTTTTATCATAGATAATTAATTTGATTTCTTTATTCGGATCAGTTGGGGTAGTGTATTTCTTTATAATATGACTTAGAGAAGATTCGTCTTGTTTGTAATTAATATGCATTTGTTTTTTGTAATAAATGTGTATGCGATTTTTGGCTGTGTGTTCGCTATTGTTATTACTTGCTTTGGGGAGAAATAGTCTAATTTGGTGGTCTATAAGGTGGTTAGGGAAGCCATTGTTGATTAGTGTTTGTTTAATGTTATTAAGTTCTTTGAGGAAGAGGAGGATTAGTTCTGGTGTGCTCTATTTAGAAAGTTTTTTATTACTGCTATTTTGTACCTAAGTGGACATTCGCTTTTGAAGTTAAGGTGGCACGAGTTTTTGCTGGTGGGTTTTTTGTATAATGATGTAATGAAAGTGTTATTGCTGTATTCAATGAGGACATCTAAGAATGGAAGTTTGTTTTTTTTTAGCTAAAATAAACATTTCGTCTACGTAGCGAACATTGATTTTCGGTTTGTGGACCTGTGTAAATATAGTATTTTCTACGTAGGACATGTAATAGTTGGAAAAGCATGGACCGAGTGGATTTCCCATACTAACACCATTAGTTTGGGTGTAAATATTGCCATTATGGTCATAGAATGGAACTTTGGTTGTGCATCCGTGTAGTAATTTTTTTAGGATGGATGGTTTGATGGATGGCGGAGGGATGGAATTATTAGTATATACAGAATTGAGGATAAAGTCAATAGTTTGGTCAACGGGGACGTTTGTAAATAAGTTTTTGACGTCAAGTGACGCTATTATACCTTGGTTTGGTTTAGTAGTTTTTAAAATTTGCAGGAATTCGTGGGTGGATGTGATGCTGTAATTGGTAGGTAGGTATGGAGTGATGATGTCGTTCAAGAATTTTGATAGTTCGTAGATAGGTGTTGGTATCTGGGAAATAACTGGTCGTATCGGGTATCCCGGTTTATGGGGTTTTTATATTTCCATATAAATATCCCGGTTGGTAATCTCTAACTATTTTTTGAATTTTCAGGGAACCGACTTCCGCATTGTGAGCTGTTATTAGTTTGTTGAAGGACCTTTTTAAAGTTTCAGTGAGATTTCTTTTCAGTTTGGTGAATTTAGTTCGATCATTGACAATATTTTAAAATGTTTGGTGGTATTCGGCTTTATCCAAAATTACGTTTGTGTTAGCTTTATCGGCCCGTCTGATGACGATGTCGGCGTTGGGTTTTTTGTTTTTTTTGTTTTGTTTTGTTTTTTAACTCTTTCGCTGTCTTTTTTAGTTTTGATGTTAAGATATTACTATAGTTTTTGCCAGTGCAGCGGATCTTCAAGCCTTCGGCTTTGAGTAGGTCTCTCAGGTCTGGGGGAACTGCTATGTCTCCACAGGTGGCAACTTGGAATAGTGACTGGTGTAGAATTTTAATCTCAGTTGTCCTAGTGATAAGGTCAAACTTAGGTTAGATGTGGCAGTTTGGCCATAAATTTAAGAATATATATATATATATATATATGTGTGTGTGTGTGCCTGTGTGTGTGTGTGTAGTAGAAAAATTCATGACAAAGTGAAACGAACACATGGTTTGCATATAAGTGCAGACTAATTTTCTGTCTCTGGTGTCAATGTCCAACGTTTGTTTTTTAACGACGAGATGTACCGGAACGGGAAATTGATCAGTTAAAATGGAAGAGTGCCACCCAAACTAAAAATATTGAATCGTTAAAGTCAAGACGAACAACCATGATCTGAAAGGGTGTTATGTTGTATGCATGTTTGTAGTTAATTATTCCTACTACGAATCTGAAGATGAAAAATTACACATTATTAAACTTCTAAATAATAATAATCTATTAAATAATAGACACGAGTTAACGGTTTTTTGTAGGCATCATCAGATTTTTGGTTTGAATCATTACTTAAAAAAAAAAAAATTATAATAACTTGTTTAATAGCCCAATCTTCAGATTCATAGTAGGAATAATTAACTACAAACATGCATACAACATAACACCCTTCATAATCCATAGCCCAAATAAGTAGTTTAAATACCTTACATAATAGATAACCCTTTATAAGTCGCCAAAAAACAAACGTTACGAAAGTTTTTCTTTTTTTATATGCACAATTCCCTTTCATAATAAATTAAAATAAAATAAATAAATAAATCTCCATAGACAAGCAAACTAGACGAAGGTTAATAAATCTTCCGTTTCATTTTAGACACCCCCACCTTTCCCCGACTTGACATCTTGAAAGTATCTCTATACCGCTACTTATTATTAACACCCTACACTCGCCTACCCAATTTAAACAATTCGCCCTTGCTGTTACCATGGAGATTTTGATTTCAATTTTTAAAACAAGTAAATTTCAGATATACGTTATTCCAACAAAAATTTCGCTTGAAGATGGAACGGAGCCCATTTTAATTTAAACTCAATTTAATTTAAAGGATTATATTGAAGTTTTCGGCTCTTGTTTTGAAACATGAGACCTCTTATGTAGCGATTTGGAATCATATTTTTAAATAAATAATTATATATATATATATATATATATATATATATATATATAAAAGAAAGAACCATTTTTGAAACATGGTTAGAACTGTGCAGCGAAAAAACATATTTTAAATCAATTAATTTATAATATATATAGAAATGTGTGTGTGTGTTTGTGTGTGCGCACGCGTGTGTGTGTTTGTGTCTGCGTGTGATCAATCAAGTCTGGTTAAACAATTCAGACATATGTCGATTAGTTTTTGTTTTCAATTTTGCGGTTCATTTTTTGGTAGATTTATAAAATTAAGTAAGAAAAATACTTAGTAAAAATAAAAAAAAACTATTCGAAAGAAAATGTTGACACTTTTCTTACCAAATTTTCTAAGTCTATCCCAAAATTAATCCGCGAACTTGAAAGGATAACAATGAAAATTAATCGACATGATATGTCTAAATTATCTAACCAAACCTGTTTGAATATACATAGATAGATATATAAATGTTAAATAATATATATATATATATATATATATATATATATATATATATATATATATATATATATATTTATATTATTGTTATATATATGAGAAATTAATGGATTCCAAGCCTATTTGATGGTGGCAGTTTGAATATTCGAATCAAACATTCATATTGAAATGGAAGAATGAATTACTTTCAAAAGTTTTCTTAAGATTTAAAAAAATTCTATCTCCGTTTTCGCCTTTGGTAAAAATGTAATCTTATTTAACATATAAAGGAAGTTTTGTTAAATTAAAAAAAATTTTAAAAAGTAATTTTTGAAGTTGAGATATGTAATAACTGGAAAACATCAGACCAAGAAATGACCCCATGGCCATGCCATCACTTTCTGTGGTCGTAAAAGGAAACTTGTGTAATGCAAGTGAAATACAGTTTGTGAAGTTTAATTGGTTTAATTTTAGACAATAGTATTAAAGGATATTTCTGTATGGTAATTAAGTATTATTTCGATATTTCTTTTTAACGGAAACATTAGTATGAAAGTCTTTTACGTCTAAATGAAGTTAAAAACACCATTATTAGTTTTTGGGATTAAATGAATTGGAGATAGATTGTGTTGAGGGCTGGTGCAAGGGTTTCGTGCAACCCCCGTAAACCTGGGATACGTGCATTCGCAATTGATGATAAGCCTCCACTCTAAATTTTCATATAAGATATCAATTTTATTGTAACCTGATTAAGTACAATAATGGATCATCTATATAATAAATGCAAATGCCAGTGTGTCACTGTGTCATACTTTTTAAACTTTACCCCTAGAAGCCTCTACACGGCCCTATAGGTGATGAATTATTTTCCACTCTATAATCCGTTTTCCACTAACGAAACATCTCAAACCTCCCGCTATTCAAATCGCTATTTACATGGCAAATGTTCGGACGAGATACATTCCTTAATTTCACTAGTTCGGATCGTGACAATTCAGCCCCCCCCCCCCACCATGCTACGTGCACAAGGACGAATCATTGCTATTCTTTTCGTATTCCATTAGTAACGAGGAAGTTTCATTCGGGCAGTATCCATCCGGGAACCACTACTTTGTGGGACAGACTCCCGAGTAATGTGCTGTCCCGGTTGTTACCGTATTCCAACATATACCATTTTGGAATCAGGCCAACTCCACGAGCAAATTAAAAAACATTCTTGGTCGGATCCGGACCTGGAATCCTGAAATTTTAGATTTTTCAAGTTTTCCTTATTGCGATTGTTTTCGGCGACTATTACGTGGGTTTTTACGACGAATTTTTTTTTTTTTTTGTACGATAACAAGTTTTATAATTTGAAATAAATTTGGGAATAATCGAAATTAATTGCGAAATCCAGCGAAAGACACCCATGAAATGAAAATAATTGTTTGTACGTAAAGTAAGGACCTACTTACATCAAATTGTCTTTAAATGGCAGCAGAAGAATTATTGTTGAACTTTTAAAAGCTAAGCTTAAATATTAATGCAATACTTAAATGCAGTAATTAATTTTGAGTTCTTCTGTAGTTTATTGTTGCCTATTACATCTACTCCTCCCTACTTATTGTGATGAAGGCGCCCAATCAAGAACTCTCCGCAGGATCTGTCTTAAATGTCGCTCGATAGGGCGACTTTTAAGCTAGCATGCAATATAGATGAAGAATTCAACTAGAAAAAATTGAAAATAAATACAATGCATCTAAATAGAAATTAGAGACATGTCATAATAGATCATTCCATTTTAAATAAATCAACAACATTTTGTATGATCATGGCTCTCAACAACTTCCTCTCTTTTGCTGCTCAAAGTAACTCTTAGTCTTACTCTTTTACCCTCTTTTTGTTCTACCATCCAGGCCCTGCGCAAAGATAATTATAATAGATCATTGCATCTTAAATAAATGAACAATGTTTTGTGGTAAATTTTAACATCAACTTGAGATTTTCCTTGTTAAAAAGTTGAATAATTTAAAATATGGATAAAATATGGATAAAAATTAATGAATTTTACATAGTGTTTTATCAATTTTTAGCATCAGTCAATCTAATTCATTTTGAACGAGAAAAAAAAAGATTACTGTATGACATCAAAATACGAGAACATTCATTACCTTTTAATAGACTGTTGTGGTTAGTTGTAGGTAAAAACAAAAAACAAATGTCAAGCTAGGCTAATCTGCAGTCAGAGGATTCGGAGCTATTACACATCGACCCTAAATGAATTGCGTCTCTTTTCCCAAATGGGAAGGGCCTGCTTGCGTAGAAGTCAAAATCCTTTCTTTCGCGAAGACTGGCACATGTTAAAAAAAAAACAAAAAACCCCTATTTCATGCACCAAACAGAACAGAAAATTCATACAGTTGATTCCCTCATATAAACAAGAGATTTACTCACTTACGGATCGAAATCTTACACACATTCAGATAAACACAACATTAACACTGTGAGTTAATAATTTCGAACGCCCAGCCAATGAACGGGGGTCTGGTTTCATCTGTTTAGCGTTTTGTGCTTCGCATCTGCCGTCAGGGACGCACAGCGAAGCCTCTTCCACCAGCTTTAATTGAATAAACAAAGTTACACCGCCAGCATTTCAAGGCACCGCGAACATTGCACCTGCCATTAGCCATGTCATCTACTGCTCACTTAGTTATCCACTGTGCATTGAAGCCAGATAACTTCTAAATCGATGGTAATCACTTGCTTGTGGCAGCCAATCGATAAAACGATAACAGTAATTCTCTTTTGACTTTTACGCTATTTTCCCTTTTTATATGGTCAGCTCCTTAAAACCTACGTATAACATATAATTTTCTTTTTTTTTTACCAATCTAGACTTAGTGTAACAAAAGATCATGATTTGGGAGCGCTCAGAAAGGTACTCACTTTAATAGTGAATTAATCTACAGGATTTGCTTGCTAACTACGGCGCTACAGGAGGCATGCATAAGTCTGAGACAAGGCCATGATTTTACGGCTCACGGGAAAGAACTCATTGCACTAATGAACTGTCTACGTGATGAGTTTCCTAACCATCAGGATACGTTAGACGTGTAATAATTATATAATTAGCTTAGCTTAATCGGGCACAAGGCTATAATTTCCGACACCTGTTGTCGATGAAAATTCACGGTCTGTGAGATGATTTGCTAACCATGGTAGGTACGTATTATTTATTGAGCTATCGTCATGAACACAGATTTTAGGGGAATCTATTAAGGATCGAACCCGGCACATTAACTAAACAGTATACAATACTCGCTACGTAAGACACGAATTATACTACGTGGTGATCGTAGAAATGATGCTCTTAATTAGACGCTAAACAAATTTCGTAAAACTCCTTTCTTCTTCTCTCAACCCCCCTCACATACTGTGCCGTATCTCTTCAGAATATAGGCGATTATGGCTCTCCACAACTTCCTATCCCTGGTAGTGCTTAGCAGTATTTGTTCCTTCTTCTTCTGCCAGGCATTTAGACATTCGTTAATTTGGTTACTCACAGTTTACCTATTTACCGGTTTTGAATTCAATAAACCCTGTGAGTGTCAAATTTTCCGAGCACTCTTTACTTATTAAGTGTCCTAGAAATTTAAACAGTCTCTTTTTCGGATTCTAATTATAAGCATTCTTTTATATTTGTCTTAAAACTTCCTCGTTGTACAGAAGCTTCTTTGATAGTATTCTCAGCATCCTTCTGTAGAACCATATCTCTGTTACCTAAAGTCTGTTCGTCATCTGTGGGTGAAAATTAAATAGCAGGAAAATATGAGCTGCTAAAGAATATTATATATAAGTATTTTTTTTTTATTTTACGTTAGTTACAGTTTATAAATGGTAAGGTTAAGACTGGGATAGTGATCGTTTGAATTATTTATATTCTGGTTATATTAGCTGGGCGTAGAAGAGGTGGATTCATGCCTTTCCCAAGGGTAGATGCGCGTAAGTGAATATAACGAACCCGACTTGAATTGGAACCCGGCTCCCCGATTTCCTACTCCGAGCACAAGTGAATTGTTCATTACACCACCTGCACATCCAACCTTACAGCACCAATATTTCCAAGCTCCAGTCAATCTCGGTACTGATCGGCAATGAACCTTTGTTACAACATGATATGGCCGTTAGCTGTGTTTTTTGCTTTGAGAATACGAGGCTCAAGAGACACTCTCGGTAGAAGATTACTGACGAAATTAATGACGTAAGAATTGCAGCCAATGAGGATATCTAAGAAATATAAAGGCTGACCCTGGACTTTGTTGATTTTAAAATTGTAACGATCGGGTCAGAACCTTGCTCGGGAGTCTGTCTCACAAAGTAGTGGTTCCCGGATGGAAACTATCCGAATTGAACTTCCTCGTTACTAATGGAATACGAAGGGAATGGCGATGATTCGTCCCTGTGCATTGGGGAGGGGGCCGAGATGTGAAGGTCCGAACTGGTGAAATTAAGGAATATAGCTCGTCCGAACATTTGCCATATAAATAGCGATATCGTGAGTCTTGCGATGTTTTGTGAGTGGAAAAGGGGTTATAGAGTGGAAAATAATTCATCACCAATAAGGCCGTGTAGAGGTGTTTTTTTTTTTAAATCTATCGAGACATTTTTGGTCTGATCTGGCTCTTGCAAAGATAGTAGAAGGAGTCAGGTGCTTTACGGAGCTGAACAAGGAACCGGCTATTTTCCTAGCATCTTTAGTAATTGATCCTATATATGAGTTCCACTCAAGGTCTTGTGGGAAATTAAGTACTAATAAGAACTTTAGTACCAATAAGAACTTAATTACCAATAGGAGACTCCATAAAAAGAATTAACGCCAGCAAATCTGAAGTTTGAACCCCACAAAAATATGCAAATCTTCCCGCATGCATAGCAAGGTCTCCTCTCGTTGACAAGTTATATCAAGTTCCCACAGCGTCCTGGGTATAAAGATAAACTACCTCCGCGTCCTGGGTAAGACGATAAACTACGTCCAGCAGCAAGGCCTCTGATCAGGTGGTTTTGAGGAGCGTGGAACAACTTCTTAATTACTGATGTTCCCAGGTTCAGCCTGACCCGGAGTGGTAGCACCTGTTAGAGTCCCAGATATGGGCAAATAGTTGACCCCCACAACCTGACTCAAAACACTATGAAAATGTAAAAATAGATTTTAATGCCAGAAATAATTTTGAAAAAATTAGTATCAGCAATAAATATTTGAAAAAAGAAAGTATTAATATCTATAAAAATCTTGTCACCATTAAATAACCCATTGAGGTTGATATGCCGTAAAACAAACCAAACCAAACCAATAGATAGATAGATAGATAGATAGATTACCATCTATAAAAAAGTTGTCGGCATTAAATAACCCATTGAGGTTAATATGCCATAAAACAAAACAAACCAAACTATATTTTTTTTAAATATTACCAGCTATACATTTTTGAAAAACAAAAGGAAATTTTGTCGGCATTAAATAACCCATTGTGGTTGATATGCCGTAAAACAAACCAAACGAAACCAAGTCCACACAACCGGTATTCAAAATGTTTTTTTCTGAGAGCAGAACGGAATCAAGCGATATTTTTTAATTTCATCTAATATTCTGAGAGCTCTCCCCCTGTTTCAAATCGTTATATAGAAGTTGTGAAGAATTGACATCATTTAAAATGTTATATCTCATTAACTACATGTCTCAGGCAAAAGGAATTAAATAGGCTTCATGTTGAACAATAAAAAGAGTTAACAAATTTTGAACAAGATATTCAAAGGGATGTAGATTTTATAACCGATTTACAAAGCTTCACAAGGTGCCCTACTTTTGACACACATCAAGTCAGTAGTCCTGCTTCTGTCAAACATGCTGTAGCATGTCTTGCGTGACATTCTCCAGCGCCTCAGTTTGAACTTATCTCAATAAGAATCTACCAGAAAGATGGTTTTACATGCCCCTGATAATAACATTGTGCAGTTGAAATGGCCACAACATTCACCTGACTTTACACCTTGTGACTTTTTCTATGGGGCTATGTGAAAAGACAGGTGTATATCCCACCTCTTCCTAGAGAAACTTAAGCAGAGAATGGGGGATACTACGCAACGCATGCTACAACGTGTTTGGCAGGAACTGGACTAACGACTTGATGTGTGTCGTGTCACCTCTGCTGCGCATATTGAACATTTGTGAAGCCTTGTAAAATCGTTTATAAAATCTACACCCCTTAGATTATCTTGTTGGAATTTTGATAAATAAATCTTTTCTTGTTCAGCATCAAGCCTATTTAATTTCGTCTGGTTGGGACATGTTGTTATTCAGATAATCACATTTTAAATGATATCAATTTTAGAAGGATACCTTGTATTTAGCACTGATACGATTCAGCGTTCGAATTTTGAAAGCTGTTTTTGTTAGAATAACAAATAACAGAATTTTATTACCTTTCTATTTAATCATGTGCCTTAGCACGTCACTCTGCTGTATAACTTCCATACAAAGCTAATTCCAACTATTTGCAATTCGCACCTTGTCTTCATTTTTTCCTCCACGCATTGCTGTGATGAACACCTTCTCTTTAGCCTGAGGAATCTCTATTATTCTATTATCGGCCTAAATACGTCAGTAAAATAAAAACGTTGGTGATGAAGATGTCAGTAGATATAGTGATCGCGTCTAGATTCTAATAAATCTGACAACTCCCAAGTTGGTAGTTTTCAGAATCTTTACAGACCTCTGGCTGAAAAAGACATACATTTGCTACCGATGCCACGAGTCGGCGTTTGCTCCCCTGTAGAAGTCAGTATTCTGAATGTGTTGTTTTTCAAGACAGGTAATCACCCGAAATTGGAAGCTCGGTTTAGGAATTACTTGCTCCCCCCTCTTTCATTTCCGTTTAGACCTTTGTCATACATTATGAAATGGACAAAAGTCGGACAATTATTTTAAGACATTTATATATATATATATATATATATATATATATATATATATATATATATATATATATAATCTGTGTTCTTATTGATATTTTTAATTATTTTTCCAAAACAGTGCTCAATGTAAATTTACTGAGCATAAATATTATAAATTAACTGATTTAAAATATAGTTCTTTCGTTACACAGTAATGACCATGTTTCAAAAACTTCAATTATAATATTATAAAAACTTAATTAAAAGCATTAGTTCCGTTTCATCCTCAAGCGAATTTTAGAATAACTTATTTTTAAATTTACTGACTTGGAAACGCACATATAAATTCATAATTTCCTGTTTCCAAGGATGCAGAGAAATCCAATCATTTTTATTAACTATTGTTGCATCAATTATGAGTTACGTTCGAAAAAGAGGCTAAGTATAGGAAGGGTAGGGGTGTATTTTTCAACGAATTCTAACATCCGTTAAATGCATGTCGTCTGTTTTTTTACAGCAAAAAGTTTTTCGGCATTTTTTTCGTACTTGTATACTTCTATCTTGGGGCGTTTAAGTTAGAATACGTTTTATTTAACTACAATTTTAAAATATTTTTACTCTTAATTACTTATACACTATATTTCTTTTTAAAACATATAAATGTAATAGAATTACTTAAATGTATTTTTTATATCAAATATAAGTATGTATATTACTAACTCCCATTTTTTTTTATTCTAAAATATTTTTTACGGAAAATTTTAGACAATGACGGCAAAGAATAGCTATTTCTCATTTATATACTTGGTCATACGTGTATAAACGTAAATTATATCGATTCTTGAGTTTCAGAGAAATCAGTTATAACAATTTAAAAAGCTTCAGGGATATTTATTTATTTATTTTGGTTTTATCCTTTTCTTCACAGTTCACTAATTTCTATTTTCTTAAGGGCACTAATTTTTCGATATGCCAGTTTAAGAGCCTTATGTCAATATTCTTAAAAAGCGTACATCTTTGATCTTAATATTTTAAATTTAAATGCAGCAATTATCATCTCAAGCCAGAAAAATTAATGAAGAAATAATATATGATCATCGTATCTATCAGTCCACGACTGGATGTGGTCGTAGGGTCGCTACGCAGCTGGGTACCTGCCCAACTCCTTCCATATGTCTCATTTGCATGCCAATGTCTGATTTTTCGTGAAGGATGATCCACCTTCCTCAGTGACGTTCCGGGCCGATGACTGATCCGGTATGAACTTTGGAAACGTATTTATGTGCAGCTTGTCTTAGGCAAAATGGATTTGGTGAGGCCCGTCCCTATATAGATCAGACTACAGCCCATATCTTCCTACTTGATGGTTCGACTTCGTCAACGGCATACACCGTTGGTTTCATACGGGTAAATCATTGCTTCGAACTTTGACTTCAGACGAGAAAGCCCTTCGCAATAGTCCGTTTCAATAAATATACAGCGTTTCTCAGTCAGTTCTTTGAGGACATATGAATATGGCAAAAGATACATGTCATGAAAAACAGACCTATGTGGAAGAAAACGTTTGAGGCTCTTTCTGACGCATCTTCCTAAAGAGCGTTTTGTATCGATGAAGAGGTTTGGAAAGTTTACAAGCAAGAATCAGATGACATTTATCTATTTTGGACATTGCGCTAGCTATGGTGGAAACGTGTCGGGTAGCTGTCTAACTCCCCAGACGAAACTCTGCGCTTCGGCATAGCGTCGTCTGGGTTCCTCTCCGCACGGAGGCAGAGACGTCGATAAGTAGAACACCAGCAAACACAGATCTTTTGCTGTCTCAGTATTTACCCAAAAGCTCCCCACAAACTTGGATGTGTCACAAGGCCGTTTTTTTTAACATGGAGGCGATTCTGAGCCCGTAAACTCAGGTAAAAATTGCCTGTGGACCCGTATACAATGGGTCAGGTATTTGTCCCCTTCCCTAGACGAGAGTCTGTCCTTTGGCAGAGCCTCGTCTATGTTCCTATCTGTCCTGAGGCAGAGACCTCGACAAGTAGAGCATCAGCAAACACAGAGGTTTTGCTGTCTCAGATTTATTGTATATGAAATACAATTTTGACACAAGGCCTAAAAGGGGGAATGGTCGTCACTTACTATCCTATATCTAGCTAATCCCATTCATTAAAATTTGCACATCCACCACAAGAACTTCTCCATCATTATACAATTCTCCATATACCACAATACCGCATACTCTCAGTGAACCTACAAAAACATGCCATAAAATTAATGACCATAAAATTTGATACATAAAAATCTGTAAATGATATACGATGAGCGGGAAGGGGATAAACCCCAAATAAAAATATCCAAACAAATAAAATAAAGATAACTGATGTCAGTTGAACCCATCAATTCCTCAAAATAATTCAGAGGCCGCTGTGTTCTAGCTTTTATAGAGTTATAGGCATTGATTGACTTACCATTCAAGTACGTCCCATACTTAATAGTTATACAGATTCATATCTGGAGGGATAGGATATCATAAGTTTCGGGTGACGAGATTGTGGAGTATCTATCTATATTTACGAGATGAGGTACACTATTTATGTTAATTCGGACTATTGTCCCCATCTTTGTTGCCATATTTATTACGATGTTTCGGCCTTTCAGTATCTGTCTATATTTCTGAGATGAGGTATTATATACACTATTTACATTATTCGGACTATTGTCCTCAGCTTTGTCGCCATATTTATTACAACGTTTCAGCCTTTCAGTATCTGTCTATATTTCTGAGATGAGGTATTATATACACTATTTACATTATTCGGACTATTGTCCTCAGCTTTCGTCGCCATATTTTTCTGATGAGGTATTATAACGTTTCCTCAACCTTTTATTACAACGTTTCATCTGTCTATATTTCTGAGATGAGGTATTATATACACTATTTACATTATTCGGACTATTGTCCTCAGCTTTGTCGCCATATTTATCACAACGTTTCGGCCTTTCGGATCTGTCTATATTTCTGAGATGAGGTATTATATACCTCGGACTATTGTCCTCAGCTTTGTCGCCATATTTATCACAACGTTTCGGCCCTTCAGTATCTGTCTATATTTCTGAGATGAGGTATTATATGCACTATTTACATTATTCGGACTATTGTCCTCAGCTTTGTCGCCATATTTATTACAACGTTTCGGCCTTTCAGTATCTGTCTATATTTCTGAGATGAGGTATTATGTACACTATTTACATTATTCGGACTATTGTCTTCATCTTTGTTGCCATATTTATTACGATGTTTCGGCCTTTCAGTATCTGTCTATATTTCTGAGATTAGGTATTATGTACCATATTGACATTATTCGGACTATTGTCCTCATCTTTGTCGTCATATTTATTACAACGTTTCGGCCTTTCAGTATCTCTATATTTCTGAGATGAGGTATTATATACACTATTTACATTATTTGGACTATTGTCCTCATCTTTGTCGTCATATTTATTACAATGTTTCGGGCGTTGTACGCTCCGGCCTTCTTTAGGTGGTTGGAATGTTGAACTGAACCCTTTATTTTGCTCACTGGGGTAGACTGTTCTAGTACTTCCAGTACCGTCAAAGTTGCAAGAATCTTTGCGTGCATGAGCGTTTGAATGTTCTTCGTGTCTCTGTCATTCCTTCGGTTGAATGTTCAGTCCTGATCACAAATATTCTCACCAGAGAAAAAACCCAAACCTTTCATGAACTTGGTGTTTCCACTGACTCAACCAGTGCACCGCCTATATCAGACGGTTATCCTTTGTCTTCACAGACAGGAATTGGCCTCACTCCATTACATATGACTTGTATCGAAGATCCTCATGCACAATACTTTTGATAGTGTTGCATTAACATACTTTCTGGGGTTCGTATCTATAATTTTCTATACCATTCTTGCTAATGTGGGTCTCCTGTTGGTCGTAGGATCCTTAAGAGTCTTTTTATATTACGTTTTATGATACTGCTATAGAACCCCTATGAGAAGCTTCCAGCTCTTTGACTACTTTAACAACAAACAACCGTGGAACTTTCAGAAAACGAACAATCTCGAAATCTCTATTCTCTGGCTTCAAGGCAATGATTACAGCGTACCTTTTCATTTGCTGGGACAGATTGATGTTTGGCATCATTTAACAATTTAAAAAAAAACGTCAAGGCTATTAAAAGACGTGTTCTCAAAAAAACAAACAACCTTTTACATAAAAATAGAAATAATATAACATAATTGCAAATCCGCAAGTTGAATATTTTTTAGAGAATGGTTCTGGCTATAACCCCTCGAACAGTGGTTTTCAATCTTTTTTTATACATCTATCCATTTCTCACCAGATTTTAAAACACCGATTCTCCACATGCAAAATTGGCTTCCCAAGGATCATTACGGAATTGTAATTTGTAGAGGAATCAGTATTCTAAATATTGTATCTTCGGACTCCAATTCCAATTTAAAAGACAAAAATCCCTTCTAGGCATCGGATTTGGCTCCTATTTCTGAAATACTCCCCTGACGATAAAAGAATCTGTCCCTGGTATAGAATGACGACTTTAGACGATAGCTAGAATTAAAGTGACATATTAAATCAGAAGTTGTAGAGAGCTCAAAACAGTACAAAAAATGCTCGCTCCCAATTTTCCTTTTAATGAAACAGGTACATCAGGCAATGAGATAAAAACGTACATCAGGCAATGAGATATATACGTAGTTTGTTAATCGTTAAAAATTTGATAGCTTTTACCGGGAATTTAATAAATGTTAGATTACTGGTTAATAATTTTGCCATCATTCATCTTATTTCTGTTGTTATTTATTGCATCATTGAAATCGTTTTTTATATTCGATCATTTCTTTGTGGGAGGCGGGGACTCATGGGTCACGCGATATCAAATACCGTATTAACTTCGTAATAGTCAACAATACAATTTTTCGATCGTTGACTCCAGTTGCTGTCGAATGCAGTTCATCGTCAGACCCAGGAATAGACTCAATGTAAACGGGCCAGCAATAACCTAACAATACTAAGAAAAAAAAAGAACTAGACATGATATCCCATAAATTAAATGAGTGCAAAGTTCCCTCTAGGTTATCCATATCAATAAACACCTGATGATGGTCGGAGGACACACGAGTCAAAATGTTGTGATAGCAACAACAAAGATGAGGAAAAGAATCCGAATGTAAATAATGACGATACTTTTTCTTGTAGTATATCTACGGACAATAATGGGTATGTCTCTATTCATATAAATACAGTAGTAAATACTGTATGTTGGTCTAGAGTTAGAGATTCATTGTGGAATTCACTTGACTCACTTCTAGCAGCTGGCTACTTCTACGCGCCTTTAGCGAATCTGATATATGTTGTTCCTGTTCTAAGTATTATCGTACATTACCAACCTTCGTGTGATAATTCTATTCAGTAACCTTCCCAAGGTTACAACAATTTTTTTAATTTATTTAAAGTGTAAATGTAAACTATTACTCCGACGATAAAAGGATCCTTCCCTGGATTAGAATTATGACCTTAGACGATTGCTAGAATTAAAGTGCCGTATTAAATCAGAAGTTTGCTGACAACACAAAACAATGCAGAAAATTGCTCATATCCAATTTTCTTTCTTCTGAAACATGAACATCAAGTTTGTTAATACGCAGTTTGTTAATAGTTTATTGCAATGTGTCTATTACTTAATTGAGTTCAGTGACACTTAGGGGCACTTCGGAGTGGTGCAATGGTTAGCAAGCTTGTCTCGCGAGATCAGTTACTATCCTCACTAGGTGCCCCATACTTTACCACAATTCCTGTATTTTCGGGCAATATATCTCGAGTTCAGTCACTCTTAGAGTAAGTCCAGCTGCAGATTAAAGGTAATAAATGTAAATGACGCAGCAATTCGTATTCGAGTTTGCCAGTCTACTAGGGCGTCTAGCTAATTCCCATTGCAGACGCAGGCTCAGGCAGATTTCTGTTTGTTCAACACCCAAAGGACGTGGTTAGAACGTTCGCTTTCTGACCAGGAGACCCGTATTCGAATATCACCAGGGTCAATTTGTTAGGAAGGTGTCTTGATGCTATCGGTCTGGAAGGGTCGATCCCGGCATGCGGCACATTTGGAAAGTGCCTGAAAACCATACTACAGGTTAATCCAAGCCTTGTGAGTGAAAATAGGTAGGCGGAACCCTTGGGAGCCGACGGTGGTTTCACGAAGTCACAAGTCATCGTGACTGAGGATTTGAGCGTGCTTGCCTTATTCAGATTGTTAAACACGCTACATAACGCGCTCTCTACCAGAAACTGTAAATACGGTCTGATCAGTATAGTTGCAGTATAAACCACAGATGAATTGTAGATTTCTACTGTATTTTCCACAGACGATCACTAAATACGGCTTCTGCTGTCTCAGTATTTGCCCAAAACCTCCCCAAAAAACAGGATGTGGCAAAAACCATTTTTTTTTTAACGTGGAGCGATTCCGAGACATTAGGCTCGGACAAAAATTGCCCGTAAACCCCGTATACACGGTATCGGGTAGCTGTCTACCTCCGCAGACGAGACTCTGCCCATCGCCATAGCCGCATCTGGGTCCCTCTCTGCACAGAGGCAGAGAGCCCGACGAGCAGAACACCAGCAAACACAGATATTTTGCTTTCTCGGTATTGACCCTAGACCTCCCCACAAGTCGGGAAGTGGCACAAGGCTCTTTTTTTAAACGTTGGGCGATTCCGAGCTTGTAGGCTCGGAAAAAAATTGCCCGCAGACACTGTATACACGGTATTGGGTAGCTACCTCCGGAGACCAGACTCTGCCCTTCGGCATAGGCTCGTCTGGTTTCCAAGAGGCAGAGAGGTTGACAAGCAGAGCACCATTGTCTTCCCCAATCCCACATTACGTTCTCGCATTTATGCACATGCAGGCGAGTCCACGTCGTCAACTCGGTCTATAAAATTGTTTAAAATGTTATAGCTTTTACCGGGAAGTTAATAAATGTTTGATTCATGATTAATAATTTTGACTGGATCATCGTTCATCTTACTTCTGTTCTTTATCGTATCGTTCAAATCGTTTTTATATTCGATAATTTTTTTTTGTGGGAAGTGAGGAATCATGGCCCACACAATATCAAATACTGTATTAAATCCGTAATGCTCAACAATGCAATTCTCCTATGCTTGACCTTAATGAGTTAGAAACCTCTCGTTAATACAGGATTTTTTAGAAACCTCTAATTAATACCGGATTTCTTTTAATTACTTTTAATACTTATTTTTTGTCTTAATTTTCGTAATGAAAACCATTTACCGTGCTCATTATTTTTTTTTTATCGTTTGGCGTTTGTATTTATTCTACATTATCTCCCTGGTATTACGACCTCCGACTATTGATGGAATGAAAGTCATGTAAAAATCACGGTTGCGGAGAGTACAAAATACTAGCAAACTCACTCACCCTATTTTCTTCCTGGGTGTCAGAAGGAAGAAGGCTTGTCTATGGGTGGACCGTTGTTACCAGTGATGGCAAACTTACACATGGAATAATTAGATGAAACAGCTCTTCTAGGAACGGCACCACCAAAGGCAATAATTAGGCTAAGATATTTAGAGGACACTTTATACTCTAGCTTCACCTGGGAGCTTTACAAATACTGCTGGACCTCGCTCTAGTTCACAGGGCAAGATGAAATTTTAATCAGCTGGTATACCTGAATGTAGTACTCAAAGAGATAACCACATTATAAGATAGGGACATGGTGGGGAGGAGGAACGATTTCTTCTCACTGTGGAGTATAGCACCCCAGCCTCACCAGGCTACGGTCACAGCCTCACCACACTAGATATTGCTGTCGTGAATTTCTTACCAAATCTCACACTTACCTGGTTTTGAATGTTAAGTTCTTCTCTTAGACTGGTTGCCAGCCAAGGCTAGACAACCCAGTCTAAGATCGGTCATCACGATCGATCGATCGTTTGGTGTATGTATTTATTCTACATTATCTCCCTGGTTGATAATTACTATCTTTGACGATTGATGGAATGAATGTCATGTAATACATCAGGCCTTGCGGAGAGTACAAAATACTAGCAAACACATTCACGCTCTTTTCTTCCTGTTTGTCAGCAGAAGGAAAACTTATCTATGGGTGAACTGTTGTTACCAGTGATGGCAAACTTACATATAGTATAGTTGGATGAAATAGCCTCAGTGATGCCATTCCTAAAGTCATTTCATCCAAATATTCCATGATATGTAGTGGACACTTCATACACTAGCCTCGCCAGGAAGCTGTAGAAATACATCCGGGCCTCGCTCCAGTTCACAGACGAAGAAGAAACTGAAAATCGGCTGGTATTCCTAAATGTATTAATAACTCTCGCACAGAAAATAAATCCAAGCAGTGCGTTTAACAAACAGTGGCCTAAGAAAAGATTTAGCCAGTAGAAATAAACTACATCCAAATAAGATCGCCTGATAAGCCAGTACATACGGTAGTCTTGTACTATACATTCATTCTGACGTACCAAATCATTGATTCAAATGAATCTTACAACTAATGTAATTAATGTCACAAATCAATGAAAACATTTGAAATTAAAAGGAAGGGAGTAAAAAAAATCATCTAGATAAAGCGAGATTTTATATTTCTTTGGTGACCTATTAAAAAGACTTGCATCTAAAGTGAGGTATTTTTATCCATGTACTGTATTCACTATAAAATCATTTCACCTCAGGAAAGGGAATACAGTCACTAAGACTGTAAAGGGTTACTGAGAGTTAGAAAAAAAGAATATAATTAACGAGAGAGGACAATAAAAGAACAAGAATTAAGAAGACAGATTATATAATGATTGACATTGCTTTTAACTGCCAATTTAGTACTACGTTTAAATTCCTAAACATAGGAAGATCAAAGCTATAAAGCTATATATATTCAATATAAATTAAAGTGCCAGAGAAGTAAATGTTAGCATAAAACTAACGATTGCGGCTAGCTGTTTCATCTGTTAAATAATGGGACCTAGCTGCTAATTTAGTACTGCGTTTATCTTCCTAAACATAGGAAGATCAAAGCTGTCTGGAAAGCAAGAAGCTGGAGGAGAGTTCCATAAACGTGAATTGCCAGAGAAGAAACTGTTAGCATAAAACTTACGGTTGTTCCCTAGCTATTTTATCTGTTAAATGATGGGACCTAACTGCCAATTTAGTACTGCGTTTACATTCCTTAAGTCGAGGTATGAAAAAGTAAAGCTCAACAGAATAATTACCATGAAAATATTTATAGAAAATGACCAGGGAAACTATCTTACAGTTAGTGGGGTGACTTAAGCCGAGATACTAAGGCAGGACCAATATCTCTCTAGATTCTTATCTTAATTTATCAAGAATCTCTAAATATAGTAGCAGAGTCACCAGATATGACAGTAATATTCAGAGCATGGACGAACAGTAGACTTATAAATATGTAAGATAGATTCTGGCGAGAAATTTACCTAGTACGACACAGGGCACTATCACTGTGAACATTGGGCTTTCTGGTGAGCAACTGCATCGGCCTTTACAAAATTCTATTAATGGAGAGTATTTCAGTTTACTGGAAATCTACAAGAACGGACTAAGGGAAATTCTTTGTTAAGAAAGATAAACTTTACTTAGACAATGGAATTATGGGATTACCTGAAAGATGGCAGAAGTCAGTGAAACAAAACGCTAAATATGTTTTTCGATAAAGCAAATGTCGATTCTAAAATTTAAAACTTGTATTTTATTCAATAAAGGTAAAAAAAAACAAACTTCTGTGCTACACATTAAACCTAAGGGATTTATCGGCTTATCCTGGGCATTTACTTAGTTGACCTCACATGATAAAATGAGAAGAAACAAAGAGTGGAAGAGTGTGCACCGCCATTCTTTAACTAATGATTACCTGTTCCGAATCAGCAGTTGAAATCGTGATTTTTCAGATTCAAGACTGAAATCGATTTTGGAACTAAGCAACTATCTCTTCTACAAGGCACATGACTATTTTTTTATGCTTAATAAACTTAACTTGATACAAAAGATAGGATATGTGCATAAAGGCCCTTAGGGAAAGGCATGAAATCAAACAGTCGAAGAGAACGATTACGCAGTTTTCCAAACAGTGAAGAAGGAGCTAGAGAAATTCCCTTATTATTTTTTTCCAAAAATTCATGTCAATTTCAAGATAAGGAAGATGTAGAGAGCCATGGATGTCTATGTAATGAAGAGGCAGAGTATTTATAAAAAGTACTGAACAAGTCCAAATGAATCGAAAATATAGATGGATACGCCACTTAATTTCAAGTGAGGAGTTTTGTAATCTACAAAAGAACGCCGACGTTTAACACAGCCTTTTATGCTACAAGACACAAACTCAGGGCTCAAGAGCCACTCGTGTTAAAGATAGAGCTTAAGTGCTGATGTTGAATGAGCTGCGTGGTATTAATGAAATAGGAAGTGAAGATTATGAGTATAAGGAGGATAGATAATAATTGGCCCTTGAGTTAAAGAGTTTGGGATTGTATTGTTCAAAGGAAGCACTTCCGCGGGAGTCTGTTTCAGAAAGTCAGTTTGTTGTGTGGGATATATAAATAGAACTTACAATTGAAATACGAGTGGAATGAGCCTGATTAGATTCCGAAGAGGTAGCATGGCGTATCCTAACTCTAAAGGCCTGAACTGGCGGGGCTAAAGTATGCAGATCATCTGCACATTTCCCATGGAAATAGTGATAGATTAGAGATAAGCTTGTTATGCTTCGTCTATGGGAAACACAAACCTGGAAAGTAAGGATTAAGCAGCTCCAGCAATACTGCATGTTTATTCTTGTTTGACTCCTGCAATGTTAGAGCATGCCAGGAGGAGCCAGGTACTTGCTGGATTAGCAAAAGTAACCGATCTAGTATCTATATCTAATATCAAAGTATTAAAAAAGAGGAAAATTGTTGTTGGAAAATCATTTAAAATTTGCTATCCTTTTAGGTGATATCTAATACGGGCCACAAGCGAGGAAACTTTTAATTGACAACGGGTACAGACAGTTGAAATTTCTAGGAGACATAATGAAGAAAGAGGGCTTGGAAATATGACACACACAAGATACATTGAATGGACAGAGTAAAAGAACGCATAACATTTTTAGTGAGCTTCACTAAATAGGTGACGGAACAGGGTTTGGGAGAAATAACAAAAAGAGAAAATTTATTAAAAACTACAAAGGACAGGAAAGTGTGGAGAGCCATGATTGCGAATGTTCTGAAGAGACACGGTATGTAGAAGAAGAAGAATGACTTTGTATGAATGGATGGCGGAACAGGGTTTAGGTGAGATAACAAAAAGACAAATGTATTAAGACCTATAAATGACAGGATATTGTGGAGAGCCATGATCGGCAAAGTCCTGAAACGACACGGCACATAGAAGAAGGAGAATGATATTGTGTAAATAGATGGCGGAACAAGGTTTAGGTGAGATAATCAAAAGACAAACATCTATTAAGAGCTATAAAGGAGAGGAAATTGTGGAGAGCCATGATCGCCTACGTCCTGAAGGGACACGGCACATATAAGAAGAAGAATGAGTTTGTGTAAATGGATGGTAGAACATTGCTATGGGGAGATAACACAAGGACAAAAATTGTTAAAAGCTATGAAGAAGAGGAAATTGTGGAGAGCCATGATCGCCAAAGCACTGAAGGGTCACAGCACAAAGAAGAAGAAGAAGTTTGTGTAAATGGATGGACGAACAGGGTTTAGGGGAGATAACAAAAAGAAAAAATTGTTAAGAGCTATAAAGAAGAGGAAATTGTGGAGAGCCATGATCACCAACGCACTGAAGGGGCGCGGCACATAGAAAAAGAAGAAGAATGAGCTTGTGTACATAGATGGCGGAAGACCTATAAATGACAGGATATTGTGGAGAGCCATGATCGCCAACGTCCTGAAAGGAATCGGTACATATAAGAAATAGTTTGTATTTATGCGAATGGATGGCGAAAGAGGATTTAGCGGAGTTAAAAAGGAGAAAATTTATTAAGTGCTACAAAGCACAGGATATTGTGGAGAGCCATGATCGCCAACGTCCTGAAATGACAGACCTATAAGAAGAAGTGTTTGTGTGAAGTTGTCAGTTATTTCAAACATCAAGCTAGCCTGCCATTTGGTTCTGGACTCAATTACAAGATTTGTGTAAAGACTTCAATTTTTGGTCTTCCGTTCTTTGAAATCTTTAAGGATTCATTTCATTAATTGTTCAGTCGGCTTTTGATGCTGACTTCAACCTAAATGGACCCATCCTTCGTGTAGCCGTTTGTTCCTTCTTTCCTTCCCACACATTCTGCCATCATTTGAGCTTTTTCGATGGTTAATTTAAAGTTTCTTCATTTCGGTTTCATTTCACGGTGAAGTTTTGTACGGCTACACTTTTTTTTTATCATCGTTAAAAAGATAATCTCATTGTCACGTTCGTCAATCAAATATTCGTCTGTTTGTTTTTTTTGGGGGGGGGTTGCATTTTATTATTTTCTTCTCTGCTTTCTTTCTTCCATAAATTAATTTTTCTATTGGAATTTTTCAATCCTTCCAAGATGTGTCTTAACATTTTTTTTCCTTTTTGCATTCTATCAAAATTCTTTTTCTTTTCTTTTTTTTCTCCTTCATTTTCAAATTTATTTCTTCATTAATCAATTATTATCGTTATTCATTCCTCTGAGAATTTTCTTGTCGTTCTTCCTTCTTTTTCTTTTTCTTTTAGACTTCCTTTTCCTCAATTTCTTCTCCCTTAACACAATCTTGAATTTTTGATTCGTTTTATTCTATTTGAACTTTTCTTTTCTTTCTTTTCTTTCTTTCTAAATTTCTTCTTTATTTCTTTCTACTTTACTTTTCCTCACTTTCTTCTTGATTAACTCAACCCTACCTGAGGTTGATATACCGTAAAACAAACCAAACCAAACCAAACCTACAATGATTCTTTTCTTCTTCTTGGATTTTTCTTCTTGGATTTTTCTTATCTTTCTTTCTTTCTTCATGCAGATTTTTCCTTTTTGTCTACTTCTTCGGACCTTACAGGGTGTTTTACTCTTTCTTTTTTTCTTTCATGTTCGTGTTACTTTTTTCCTTTACAGTGCACCTCTTTTTCTTCTTGTACTTCTTATTTATGTTGTTATTTTTGTTCTACTTCTTTTTTCTTCTTTCTTTCTTTCTTTCTTTCTTTCTTTCTGCTTCGGGAAATGCCCAGGCTGTCTTAGTCTTTTGTCGCTTTTTTTATGTTCATTCCTCCTTCTTCTTCTTCTTCATCTTCATTTATCAATTCTAATCATCGTTCCTAAACTTATTTTTTTCATTTCGTTTGCATTTCCTTTCCCGTTACCGCGTTTCTTCTTCTTCTTCTTCTTCTTCTTCTTCTTCTTCTTCTTCATGTTCTTCTTCATGTTTTTCTTTTTCTTCTTCATCATCTTTTTCTTCTTCATCATCATCTTTCTTTTCTTCTTACTCTTCTTCTTCTTCTTCTTCTTCTCTTTCTTCTTCTCACTCTTCTTTTTCTTCTTCTTCTCTTTCTTCTTACTCTTCTTCTTCTTTTCTTTCTTCTTCTTACTCTTCTTCTTCTTCTTCTCTTTATTCTTCTTATTTTCTTGTTGCTCTTCTTCTCCTTCTTTTTACTCCTCTTCTTCTTCTTCTCCACATTTCTGCCCTCTTCTTTAGACATTCCATGGTATTTTACTGATTTCCTTTATCCTACTCATTTCTTTTTTCTTTTTTCTCCTTCTTCTTCTTCTTCTTCTTCTTCTTCTTCTCCTTCTTCTTCTTCTCCTTTGATTTTCATTCTTAAACTTCTTTTCCCTAATTCTTAACGATTTCTTCCCTCACCCTTTTCTTTTCCCCTTGAACTCTTGCATGTAGGTAATCTTAAAGAATATTCGATAATTATCGACCCCTCGACTCCTAATCGAAACCAATTCTCTTCGCCCATTGTCGCCGTAGAGTCCATCCTTTTACTTTAAAAACGTTTCCTCGATCGAATGCCCGCTTTTATTAGGAAAGACGCCAAGCAAATAGCTGCTCAGCTCATCGACTTACGAGCAATCACCATTCCTTATCGGAATATATTTAGACAAAAGAGAAGTGACTTTTTTTATCTCTTTAAAGAAAACACTTTCTTACTTTATCGTTTATTTCTGTCTTCCCATCGGCGCTGCCCTGCCACGTGGTTATCGCAGGAAATAAAAGACAAGTATCCTCCCATATATAGTTGTCATCATCGTAATCTCGTCAACATAAGCAGTGCCGTGATGTAAATGTTTTAAATTTCCCTTCTTGGATCTCTTCGTTCAATATTTCTGACAAAATATGGTCCGTAGAGTAGCGGCTATCAGCGCAGGAAAATGAGATCAGCATTCTGAGTTCGAATTCCGCCTGTGGTCATTGCGTTTACTTCCGCACGAATAACAGTGGGTAAGTTATGAATCCATTTCTTCTCATCTGTGGGTTAAATAGCAGGCTAGACTGGGTTGTCTAGCCTTGGCTGGCAACCAGTCTAAAAGAAGAACTTAACATCCAAAACCAGGTAAGTGTGAGAGTGAAACGTGAAAATGTATTTAGTAAGAAAATCACGACAGGAATGTACTGTGTGGTTAGGCTGTGAACTTAGCCTGTTGAGGATGGGGTGCTAAACACTACAGAGAGAAAAAATCGTCCCCCCATGTCTCTATCTTATAATGTGGTTATTGCTTTGAAAACTACATTCAGGTATACCAGCTGATTTTCACTTTCATCTTCCCCTGTGAACTAGAGCAGTATTTGTAAAGCTTCCTGGTGAAGCTAGAGTATAAAGTTTCCTCTAAATATCTTAGCCTAATTATTGCCTTTAGTGGTGCCGTTCCTAGAAGAGTTGTTGCCTCCAATTATTCCATATGTACGTTTGCCATAGTTGGTAACAACGCTCTACCCATGGACACGCCTTCCTCCTTGTGAAGGAAGAAAATAGGGTGAGTGTGTTTGCTAGTATTTGCAAACCCTGACTTATTACATGACATTCATTCCATCAATTTTCGGAGGTCGTAATTATCAACCAGGGAGATAATGTAGAATAAATACATACGCCAAACGATCAATCGATCGTGTAGCCCGTGGCCCATCAGGGTGGTAGGGGCACAACATGTAATGCAGCCGTAGTAGAAGTGGTGTTTTTTGGACAAGATAGCCTCACGGTTTTGAAATCAGAGTTACCTTCTCTTAGACTGGTTGCTACTCAAAGCTACAGAACCCAGTCTGTCCCGCTATTTATCCATAACTGGGGGGGGGGAAGAGAGAATTCACACCTTTCCCAAAGGAATTTGCACGTAGGTGAATGGAATAGATCCAACTGGAATTCGAACTCGGCTCTCCGATTCCTCAATCCAAGCTGCTATCCATTACTCCACTGTGCCTCCTATCTCTCTCACTCTCTCTATATCTCTCTCTGTCTCTCTCTCTCTCTCTCTCTCTCTCTATATATATATATATATATATATATATATATATATACGGATAGAAATGTAAAAGGAAGGCTGAAAAAATTGAATATGCAAAGCAAAGCTATTTAAGAAAAGGGTAAAATGCCAACGAATCTCGCAACCCGGGTTTCGACCGTGAAGTGTCTTCATCAGGTGTTCATTGATATAGATAAGCTACAGGGAACGTTTAACTCATTTAATCTATGGGATATCTTATCTAGTTTGTTTTTTCTTAGTACTGTTCAGTTATTGCTTGGCCGTTTCCACTGAGTCTTATCCTGGGTCTGACGATAAACTGCATTCGACAGAAACTGGAGGTTTCTAATTGCAACTCATTAAGGTCAACGATCGAAAAATTGTATTGTTGACCATTACGAAGTTAATACAGTATTTGATATCACGTGACCCATGACTCCCTACAAAGAAATGATCGAATATAAAAAACGATTTGAATGATGCAATAAATAACAACAGAAATAAGATGAACGATGATCCAGTCAAAATTATTAATCATGAATCTAACATTTATTAACTTCCCGGTAAAAGCTATCACATTTTTAACAATGTTATACCCCGGGTCAACGACGTGGACTCGCCTGCATGTGAATAAATGCGAGAATGTAATGTGGGATTGGGGAAGACAGTAAAACATCTGTGTTTACCGGTGCTCTGCTTGTCAACTTCTCTGCCTCCGGAAACCAGACGAGCCTATGCCTAAGAGCAGAGTCTCGTCTACCGAGGTAGCTACCCAGTACCTTGTATACAGTGTCTACGGGCAATTTTTGTCCGAGCCTAAAAGCACGGAATCGCCCCAAGTTAAAAAAAAAAACAGCCTTGTGCCACTTCGCGACTTGTGGGGATGTCTTGGGTAAATACCAAGAAAGCAAAATATCTGTGTTTGCTGGTGTTCTGATCGTCGACCTCTCTGCCTCTGTGCAGAGAGGAACCCAGACGTGGCTATGGCGATGGGTAGAGTCTCGTCTGCGGAGGTAGACAGCTACCGCATAACGTGTATATGGGGTCTACGGGCAATTTTTGTCCGAGCCTAATGTCTCGGAATCGCTCCACGTTAAAAACTCGGCCTTTTGCCACATCCCGTCTTTTGGGGAGGTTTTGGGCAAATACTGAGACAGCAGAAGCCATATTTAGTGATCGTCTGTGGAAAATACAGTAGAAATCTACAATTCATCTGTGGTTTATACTGCAACTATACTGATCAGACCGTATTTACAGTTTCTGGTAGAGAGCGCGTTATGTAGCGTGTTTAACAATCTGAACAAGGCAAGCACGCTCAAATCCTCAGTCACGATGACTTGTGACTTAGTGAAACCACCGTCAGCTCCCAAGGGTTCCGCCTACCTATTTTCACTCACAAGGCTTGGATTAACCCGTGGTATGGTTTTCAGGCACTTTCCAAATGTGCCGTACGCTGGGATCGAACCCCTCCAGACCGATAGTATCAAGACACCTTCCTAACAAATTGACCCTGGTGATATTCGAATACGGGTCTCCTGGTCAGAAAGCGAACGTTCTAACCACGTCTTTTGGGTGTTGAACAAACAGAAATCTGCCTGAGCCTGCGTCTGCAATGAGGATTAGCTAGACGCCCTAGTAGACTGGCATCTTCGGATACGAATTGCTGCGTCATTTACCTTTAAAAACTTTAATCTGCAGCTGGACTTATTCTAAGAGTGACTGAACTCGAGATTTATTGCCCGAAAATACAGGAATTGTGGTAAAGTATGGGGCACCTAGTCAGGATAGTAACTGATCTCGCGAGACAAGCTTGCTAACCATTGCACCGCTCCGAGGTGCCCCTAAGAGTGACTGAACTCAAGTAACAGACACATTACAATAAACTATTAACAAACTGCGTATTAACAAAGCTGATGTACATGTTTCAGGAGAAAGAAATGTGGTTATGAGCATTTATCTGCATTGTTTTGTGCTGTCAGCAACTTCTGATTTAATACGGCACTTTAATTCTAGCAATAGTCTAATGTCGTAATTCTAATCCAGAGAACGATCCTTTTATCGTCGGGGTAATAGTTTACATTTACGCTTTAAATAAATAAAAAAATTGTTGTAACCTAGGGGAGGTTAGTGAATAGAATAATCACACGAAGGTTGGTAATGAACAATAATACTTAGGACACCAACAACAAATATAAGATTCACCAGTGGCACATAGAAGAAGTAGCCAACTGCTAGAAGTGAGTCAAGTGGATTTCACAATGAATCTCCAACTGCAGACCAACATAAAGTATTTACTACTGTATTTATATGAATAGAGACATATCATTATTGTCCGTAGATATACTACAAGAAAAAGTATCGTCATTATTTACATTCGGATTCTTGTCCTCATCTTTGTTGTTGTTATCCCACTATTTTGACTATTGTGTCCTCCGACCATTATCAGGTGTTTATTGATATGGTTAACCTACAGGGAACTTTGAACTCATTTAATTTATGGGATTTTTTGTCTAGTTCTTTTTTTTTCCTTAGTACTGTTCAGTTTTTGCTCGCCCGTTTCCACTGAGTCTCGTCTTGGATTTGATAATAAACCACATTCGGCAGCAAAGCCCCTGATTGGAAGTTTGGAGGTTTTGAGGAGCGTGGAACAATCTCTTAATTGCTGTTGTTCTCCGGCCCACCCTGAGGTGGTAGCACTTTTTAGGGTCCCAGCTATGGACAAATAGTGAAACCACCCTGAACAAAAAGAAAACACTATGAAAGTATATCGATCTGAGTAATTTAGAGTGAATTCCCAACTGAACACTTTATTTAATCTACAGGGTAGACTGTTCTCTTTCCACTATTCATATCTAGGGATATCTCGTCTTGTTCTTATTTTTTTCGTTATTGCTCGCCCAAAGTTTCTGCGGTTCTGATTTTCCTGGTTTTTTACCTGTAGAAATATTTATTGAATAAAGACTTCAGTTCGCAATCCAAGCATCTGAAGAATGGTGACGAATATAACAGACAGAATGATTTTGCTATAAAAGAATCTCTTCTTTCTGTCTATTCTATCCTAGTTGCTATCACTTTCTATCACATATTTCAATCATTATTTGACCCTTTATCTTGAAGGCATTTCGAGTTTTATACTCGGTAAATAACTTAGTATTATGGTTGACAATTCTTCATCTAATGATGATAAAGTTCAAGATAATATTAAAATAGAAATAATGATAATAATTAATAATAATAATAAATAATAATAATAAATAAAAAGATAATAAAAAAAACAATAATAATAAATAAAAAGAAAATAAATGATAGTAAATAATGACAATAATAATAAATAGTAATAAAAAATAGTAATAAATAATAATAAAAATAATAATAAATAATAATAAATAATAAATAATAATAAAAAATTATAATAAATAAAAAATAACAATAATAAAAAATAATAATAATAATAATAATAAAAACAATATAAATAATAATAATAAAAATAAAAATAATAAAGGAAGCCAACAAGTTCAAAATAGAGTTTCAAATGGGTGCAGAAATACAAATAATCAAAATACACCGGCTGAAGCTGCAAAATACTTAAAAAAGAAAGCAAAGACAAATACAACCGATCAGATACAGAAAGAATGGCAAGATAAACGGCTTCAGGGTCAATACTTTGCCGATACCAAACAAGCTGGCGTAGACAAAACCCGTACCCATCAGTGGCTACGTAGTGCAGGGTTGAAAGCGGAAACTGAAGGTTTTATCCTTGCTGCACAGGACCAATGCTTGCTAACTAGGAATTATCAAGCACATATACTAAAATATTGTGTCAGCCCCAAATGCAGATTCTGTGATAAATATCCAGAAAAAAATTGATCATCTTGTACCAGGTTCCACGATATTGGCACCCACTGAATATAAAACCCGGCATGACAGAGTGGGCCAATATCTGCACTGGAAAATCTGCAACTTCTACGGGAAGAAAACTGAAAGAAAATGGAATGAACACAACCCAGACCCGGTTACGGAGATAGGACCTGTTACAATTCTATGGGACTACACAATACACACTGACGAGAACAATCAAAGCCAACCGGCCAGACATTGTTATTAAAGACCACAAACAAATAAAAAAAATGCCTCTTTATTGATATGGCAGTCCCTACAGACTGCTATGTATCTTTGAAGATATTCCAGTTTTACTATTTACTATTGATGTATCAACAATCTTAAAAAATATCTTTTCAAAACATAATAATAGAGACCTAAATGCAATAAAAATATGACTTAAGTTTTCTGAGACTCAAATTATCGTCTAAGCATCGATTTTTAAACTAATGTCAATCATTAGATTTAAAAATGTCCCACTTCTTGCAACCAGACATTGTTATGATTTCAACGCGTAATGTCGATTCCTCGTTCATCACCGAATAAACAAATCCAAATATCTCCTGTTCCTCTTTTATTCCCGTAGACTTCAGTCAGTAGTAATGCGGTGCTGAAGCCGTGCTTTCCATAGTAAATACGTTTTACGGGATGAAGTTGCCCCTGGCTAAATAGGCAATGTTTCCGATTTTTGCTTACAGCACCCGAAAAAGTACTGTAGAAAATGAGGTCTATATTTAAAGAATTTTGCAATTGCATTGATTATATATTCTTCAAAAGGTAATCTACGAGTTTTACCTATACAAATAACTCTATTGTCTTTCATGAAGGAATTTTGCCTCTTAGAACTCTGAAATTAAGAATAAAATATCTGAAGTAAAGAAATACAAGGCAATATATAATAAATCGCTTCGGCGGTGTATTAGTTAGCAAGTTTGTCTCGCTAGAACAATTCCGACTGAGTAGTGAGTTCGATCCTCACTGGGTGCCCCATACTTTCGGCCTTGTGCCACATCTTTTTATTTACGTGCTAATAACCATGGGAAAGGTATTAATTCCCTTCTTCTCCCTCCAGCTATGGATAAATAGCAGGTCAGATCGAGTTCTATAGACTTGCATGGCAACTGTTCTACCGCAGAATAAAATGGCAACCTACTACGGGACAAATCTGCCGCGTCAGTCAGTTATCGAAAGATACATGATCGCCTAAGCGTGTATCACGCATGGCACGTAACTGGCTGATTTAGAATGTAATAATTAGAAGCTAGAGCGTATAATACGATTGAAATCTAAACGTATTTCGAAGAAATCCTCAGTAATCATGACGAATTAAAGATTGTGAAGTTAGATACAGAAATCAGGTTCGAATTCCAGTCGAATCCATTACATTCACTTACGGGCTAATATCCTTGGGAAAGGTATGAATCCTCTTCTTCTCCAAGACACCCAACCCCACTATGGGTAAATAGCAGGACAGACCGGATTCCATAGCCTTGCATGGCAACTGGTCTACCGCAGAAAGAAAAGGCAACCAAAAATCTTCTGCCTCGTCAATCATGTATCATGTTCATCATCCAGCCACCAAGAGATTTATTATAGTGATTTTCCAAGCGTAGCTTAGATGTGGAAAAAGGCCGAAAGTATGGGGCACCCAGTGAGGATCGAACTCACTACTCAGTCGTAATTGTTCTAGCGAGACAAGCTTGCTAACTATTACACCGCCTAAGCGATTTATTATATATTGCCTTGTATTTCTTTACTAAGTCTGTCCTGCTATTTAATTTATACCTGGGAGAATATTTTTTTTCTAAAACAAATTAAATTTCGGAGTCAACTTATTAAGCTTTTCTGAACTGTAATTTTCAATTCCACAAATAATACTGATTAAGAAGTACGTTTCTTTCGTAAGAATGATTTATATTACACTTTTGGTTAAACTTCGAAATCTAGTGTGGGCCAAGAAGTGGACAATAAAAGGCAATTCTCTCTCAACGAAAATACCTCCTTCTCTCACATCTCTGGGAAGAAAATATCCTCTTTTTTCTGCGATTAAACCTTGTGAAAGCATCGATGAAATCCTAGGCATAAATTCATTTTTACAACTCTTTACGTATTGATTGTAAGTCCATTCACAGACAAGCTGTCGCATTACATTCGGCATTGTCTTTGAAAATATTCTTCATATTACCAACAGTTGGCATTTTATGATATGAATACAGTATCTATGTCTCGACTAAATCCTTAATAAAAGCATAATTTCATGTGCCTATTTCACCATTCTTCACCGTAAATTAATTCTGTTTTTCATTTTGCTATTGTAATTTTATGAAAGTAACATCTGATCAATACATATGTATATATTTACTTCTGTTTTTACTATTTTTTTTTTCATCAGTAAGTAAAAAAAAAAATTATTCACTGCGCCAAGTTAGCGGCGACCGAATTGAGGGTATGTGGTTTCTGGTCTTTCATTGAACGTTCGGTCTTTTTTCGGTAGTGTGTGTGATTCTAAAGTAACATTTGATGCGTATATATTTATTTCTGTTCATCTCAAACAAAGTTCAAGAGCCACTCAAGGTATAGAGTTACTGAATGAGGTTGTTGCAGATGATAGTGAAGCATAAAGTACATATTATGAAGATATGTAGATTTTACTCATTTTTTTCATACGTAAAAAAATTATTCATTGCGCCAAGGTAGCGGCGACCGAATTGAGGGTATGTGGTTTCTGGTCTTTCTTTGAACGTTCAATCTTTTTTTCCGATAGTGTGAGTGATTCTAAAGTAACATGTGGTCAATGTATCTGTATATATTTACTTCTGTTAACCCCAAACAAGGTTCAAGTAGAGAGTTGTTGTAAAGGAGGGTGACGAATTGTTGGGAGGTATGTGGTTTCTGAACGTTCGATCTTCTTTCGATAGTGTGAATGATTCTGTCGCGTCCTTTTTAATATGGCGTTCATATAATTTACATATATCAGGTAGTTTTGTATATCTATTTCTTACGTTTAGATGGCTTCACTTCCTTCCTTATGTTAGTACACGCACCGATATATACGATTCTGCGCTTTGTAGCTTTGGAGACATCTTCTAGGTCAACTGCACCCCTGTGCAAAATAATTGACACAAAACGAATAATTCCGTTATTATTTACATTTTTTCGTATTTTTCCAATGAAACATGACCCAGTGCACATGTTGGTACTTCGTATGTCCATTCCATGAAGTCAGTCCTTGGAGTTTGACCACAGATTCTCGATTGGATTTAAATCAGGAGAGTTCCGAGTTAGTCGATAGTACATTGATTTGCTCCCTGGTAAGGCTTTACCATTGTGTTCGTGCAGCGTTACAGTTTTCGTACGCTTCTTTGGAGTAACTTCCATCGCAGACAATGGCCGTAGGACAACTAATCGACATTCGAGACAATAGTGTTTGGGCGTGATAAAAATCTGATGAAATAACGGCTGACGCAATATTTTTCAATGCCAAACAAATTTCATTATACACACCGAAAAAAGATTCATATTACTGCACACCACTGCAAATGACCTAATCTAAGGAAAAAAATAGAAGTCGATTACACCTTGTTACTCCAGTGGGTCTAAAATTGACCGTATGGTGAATGAAAGGCAACTAAAGCGGTTGTTTTAATTAATTTGCACAAGTGCTTATGTTCTAGGTCTTTTGACGTTCTATAGTGAAAACAAGTATAAATCTTACTTTTGTATCTCTTTGAGTGAACGCAGTACATATTGTGGCTACCACAGATCAATTGTTTTAAATCAAGATTTTTATTCGATATTTAATGCGACTCAGACCTCTGGCATTACCTGTCCCGAATCACATATATACTAGAACTCCAAGACTATAATATAGAGATTTCTATTCCTGACAGGTTAAAAATAAATATGACTTTAATATTTACTAATTATTTAGTATGTACTAATGTCACTTATCCTGTGTGAGTGACGTGACAGTTATCAGGGTAGAAACTTGAATCAGCGAGTAGAGCTTTCATCCCGTTACCTTTAGTTCGCACTAATACCCTTGGAAAAGGCATGATAACAAGCTTCTCACTTGCTACCACATGCATCATCCCAAAGCTGATGTTGATCGTCTGAATGTGCCAAGATCCGAAGGGGGCAGAGGATTAGTTCAACTAGAACTGTCCTACAAAACTACAACAATTGGCCTCCAAAGATATTTGGAGACTACAGAAGACTGGATGATGGTATGCGTCAAGGAACATGAAAGTAGTAAGCGTCTTTACTCCGTAATAAAAGAAGCCAACAAATTCAAAATAGTGTTTCAAATGGGCGTAGAGATGCAACTACAGCACAATACACCGGCTGAAACTGCAAAATACTTTAAAAAGACAGCAAAGACGAATGCAACTGATCAGATACAGAAGCGATGGCAAGATAAACCGCTTCATGGCCAATACTCTGCCCGTACCAAACAAGCTGACGTAGACAAAACCCGTACCCATCAGTGGCTACGTAGTGCAGGGTTGAAAGCTGAAACTGAAGGTTTTATCCTTGCTGCACAGGACCAATGCTTGCTAACTAGGAATTATCAAGCACATATACTAAAATATTGTGTTAGCCCAAAATGCAGATTCTGTGATAAATATCCAGAAACGATTGATCATCTTGTATCAGGTTCCACGATATTGGCACCCACTGAATATAAAACCTGGCATGACAGATTGGGCCAATATCTGCACTGGAAAATCTGCAACTTCTACGGGAAGGAAACTGAAAGAAAATGGTATGAACACCACCCAGACCCGGTAACGGAGATAGGACCTGTTACAATTCTATGGGACTACACAATACACACTGACAGAACAATCAAAGCCAAACGCCCAAATATTGTTATTAAAGACCACAAACAAAAAAAGTGCCTCCTTATTGATATGACAGTCCCTGCTGACTGCAATGTATCTTTGAAGATATTCAAAAAGCTGTCAAAATACAAGGACCTTGAAATCGAAATCTCGAAAATGTGGCATATGGGAACATCAACAATCCCTGTTGTAGTTGGAGCCCTAGGACTGGTTGGAAAAGATTGCAGTAGACTAATTGAAGGGATTCCTGGAAGTCCATACCTCAAGGAGATACAAAAAATTGTTCTGACAAGTACAGCCCAAACTTTACGAAGGGCTTTATCTATGTAATTTTTTTTTTTTTTTTTTTTTTGTCAGTGGAAAGTGTCATGATGCCATTTCTAACCTTAGGTCCCTGAGCGGGACCCGGAAAGAAATGTGTAAACGCCAGAAATCAAAGAAAATAATAATCATCATAATAATAATCATAATAATAATAATATTAATAATAATAATAATAAAAACTTTAACATTGTGTAAGAATTTATGACGGAAATTTCTGGAGGTATTGAAGCGTGCCGGATGGAGGAATCGGTGAGCCGAGTTCGAATTCCAATCGAGTTCATTAGATTCATTTATGTGTCAGTGGTGTGTGTCCATCTCTTCTCCTTCAAGCTATGGGTAAATAAAGACCGAGTCCTATAAGCGTTGGGTGGCAAACGGTCTATAAGAAAGATAACTCTGAACTTAAAACCCCCAAATACGGGTTAATAGCCTCACTAACCCGAAACTGGCAAAGCGTGGTGCGTCTTGCTACATCTCTGAAGGTATGGTCAACAATGGAACGGTTCCTCCAACAGCAGTGAGAAGGCCATAGATTAGGAATGAAGTGGAAACCAGATTGTGCCCAAGTAAATTAAGTCCAAAGTGCATGACTGTCAGACAATCAATCCAAAAATAGGCTTTTTAAAAAAAAAAATGAGACAATTATTTTTTAGTTTAACTTTTAAATCCTGCACGTTATATTTTCCTATGTGGTGGTTTGTGTGATTTGCTTTGCCTAGAGTGTAGAGCGTGCTTCTTGTGAAATTCGTAATACAGTAGAATCCCTGACAACTGGACTAGGAAGGCCTTCCAGATATGAGGAATTGATTACAAAGTCCGTGTATGAAAGGTTATATCTAGATTAAAATAAAAGAACTGAAATCAGGTTTAGCATTTAATTTCAATGTTTTATAGTCAACAAAATAAGCGAATGGTGAGTGAAATATAAATATAACGGAATTGATTTTAAGGAAAAAAGAAATAAAGTATGTAATGTAAATGAAAATTCATTAAATTAATTATGCCACGTATGCAAAACAAATAATGTAACGAGGATTTTTTAATCATTGTTGCCTGATGATTCTTTCTCTTCTAATGTCATTCTCAACTTTTTCCGCATTTCGTTTTGCTTTTGTTCTTGAAATTTTTTAAACGACACTTTTTAACTCTGCGTGCGTTATTGCAATTGTCAAATCTGAATGCTGGCTTTCTTTCCATAAAACTAACAACCTTTTCAATAGCTTTTTCATTTTCAGTCCAGGTTTCATCACAATCATGCATCTCGTTGCTATCTTGTTGCAGATGTGTCTCTGTCAACCTTTCCTCTGATTCGCATCATCTTTTGTGACAATACAAGCCATTAAGGTGAAATAAGCATAAGCAATTATCCAAAGTAAATTTCCTGAAAAACAGAAATTTCAGATCGGTTACATATCACCGAAATATTTCAAATATACACCATATCATATCCGGATATTCGGGATATCGGATATGAACGATTTCGGATATGAAGGATTCCGTATATGAGATATCCGGATATGAGGGATTACGGATATGAGGGATTCTACTGTAATATGATTCGGAGGGATAAGTTTTTGTTCCTATGTTCAAAAGTATATAACTATATATTATATGATATGATATATATATATATATATATATATATATATATATATATATATATATATATATATATATTTTTTATATATATATATATACTATATATTATATAAATTTTAATATATTAATATTTATTAATATTTCTTTATTTCTTTATTATTTATTTTGTTATTTATTATTTATATTATATATACATATATTATATATTATTTATTCTTAATATTATATATTAACTTTTATTATTAATAAATAAATAATAAATAATCTATAATATATTTATTTATATATTTAATATATTATTATATATTATATATATATATATAACTCTCTCTCTCTCTCTCTCTCTCTCTCTCTATATATATATATATATATATATATATATATATATATATATATATAAACCGTAGTATATTCCAGTTAATGTTAAATGAATGTAATGTTTTGGGATAATGGCATCTCTGGGAATCGTCACGTTGAGGTAATTGCAGAATGTATTTGTCGACTGCTGTTATATGGGAGCCCAATGCATGCAAGGTTTTCTTAATAGTTACTAAGCCCTATGTTTAACAGGACCAATAGCGAAATAATACTCTTTATAAAATTACTCGGAAAATTGCACCAATGGCTGTAATATCGTTTAAAAGATGATACAGTTTGATACAAAAAGAGGTGAAATATATGTGAATCATATATGTATACATGTGAATGTGTGTGGAATAGAATAATTGTGATTACTGCATAATTTTATAAATGTTAAAATAATTATGATTGTCCGTAAGAGTCAAAATCAAAATGCTGGACGCCAGTTTTCTGAACAGCATGAGAAAAATAACATTTAATAAAATGTATCTTGTTTCGTTTCGTTCTCCCACATTCTTATATAACCAGATACATAACAACGATTACTGTTTCTTGAATTTTGTAACCTTTCGTTGAAGGTAACGTTTTCAGCATCCTGAACCATCGTTATTTTAGACTACGGAAGATCATACGCGTAAAGATTGTTTATTTTAGAAACAGGAAACGTCCATAATTCTTCTTTTTTTTCTGCAGATAAGAAATATGCTTTTTTCATTTAAAAATATTTTTGCATATTCAAATGAATAAATAAACAGAACAGAGTGAGAGTTGCGTATGAGTGTGAGATGAAAAGGCTGTCTTGCATACATTAATTTCAGCTCTACTTATTAATAACTGCATTGTTTCTTTCTAGGTAGGAGTGTGGGTTGAAAACTTCATAGGCTGACTATGAAGTAGTGATACCAGAACTGTGAAATCTTACATGCATTAATTTTAACTCTACTTATAAATAACTGCATTGTTTCTGTCTAGGTATGAGTGTGGGCTGAAAACTTCATAGGCTGACTATGAAGTAGTGATACCAGAACTGTGAAATCTTACATGCATTAATTTTAACTCTACTTATAAATAACTGCATTGTTTCTGTCTAGGTATGAGTGTGGGCTGAAAAATTCATAGGCTGACTATGAAGGAGTGATACTAGAACTGTGAAATCTTACATGCATTAATTTCATCTCTTCTTATTAATAACGGCATTGTTTCTTTCCATTTAAACTGACATCTGACTGTTCAGGGAAGACTTCAAAACTAGCTAGTAGTAAATTCATTCATGCTGACATGTCTGCGATGTTAGGGGACTTCAAAAGTAACTAGTAACGACTTCTACTGAAAATGGACAAGACATCCAGGAAAATTGGTTTCAATAGATGTTGTGAATGACTGTGGCTTTGAACTGGTTGATCACCCTCCCGATTCTCCTGATTTGGCCTCATCTGACTATAATCTTGTTCCCAACATGATAAAACATTTGAAAAAGCGCAGAAGTTGGGGAACTGGCATGTGAAATCATTTTAAACCTTAAATAAAACAATTTAAAAAAATGTAAAAGTATTTTTTTTTGTTAAAGTGCATGTGTATATTTCATACAGACAGACTGGTAGACAGGAATAAATTAAGATACAAACAGACTCAGTGTGTATCCATCCAGGCAGTCTTGGTACAGATACAGACAGACAAGAGACAAAAACAAACAGGTCAGAGATAGATAAAAACAGATTTGGGAGAGATACAGTCTCAAGGCATGTACAAACAGATTAGGGACAGATGGAAACAGACTCAAGTGGTATATAGATACACCAGGGGTAAATAAACTGATCTGGTGCAAATTAAAACAAACTTAACGCACAGAGTTAGTGTACATAAAAACAATTGGGGACAGATACAAACAATTTCAAAGCACATACGGGGTAGGCTGAAAAGTTCATAGGCTGGCTTGCATACATTAATTTCAACTCTACTTAATAACTGCAGTGTTTCTTTCTAGGTACGAGCGTGGGCTGAAAAGTTCATAAGCTGACTATAAAGGAATGATGCTAGAGCTGTGAAATCATGCATGCATTAATTTCAACTCTTCTTCTTAATAACGGCATTGTTTCTTTCCAGGTAAACTGACATCTGACTGTTCAAAGAAGACTTCAAAAGTAACTAGTGACCTCTTTTGAAATTGAACAAAATTTGACATCGTGGTGTTTCCTGCGGGGAAAACGATTTAGCTCCTAAAGTCATTTATGCTGACATGGCTGCTACATTAGGGAATGAGGATATAGCTTTACCAACAGTGCAAAAGAGGGTACCTGAATTTAGGGGGGAAAGATAGAGTCTTGAAACGCTCCACCACCGAGGAAAACATTGGTCTTGTTCAGCACATAATGATGGCTAACAGGAAATTGATTATAAATCAAATAGCCAATGCTATTTCCATATGCTGTGAGAGTTGAGAATATTCTGTATATTGAACTTGGCATGACGAAGGTTTCTGTTCGTGTATTCTACGTCTTCTGACAACTGATCCAAATCGCACGTCACAGAAAAATCAGGGATTTTTTGAGATAGAATGAGCTAGTTTTCTTGAACGTGAATCTTTGGATTCGTCACTTTGAGCCAAAGACAAAAAGACAATCCATGCAATAGAAACACACCTCTCACCACCTGCAGGGGAGGTGACTACCTCATTTTTTTTTTTAAATATGGTGTTTATTGACTATCTTCAAAAGGGTCACATCATCAATGGCGAGTGCTATGTCAACTTGCTGAGGCGGTTACGAAAGTCTATCAAGACCAAACGGCAAGGAAAACTGAAGAAAAATATTTTTGTTACATCAAAACAATGCTCCAGCGCACAAAGCCATAATTTGCTGCTGTGCGTGACTCTATCTTTGAACTTGTTGACTACACTCCCTATTCTCTTGTCCCTATCTGACTATCATCTGTTCCCCAACATGAAAAAGAACTTGACTTGTAACCAATATCGCAGTGATGATGGCTTCATATCTACGGTTGATGCGTTTTTTATCAACAAGATGAAAGTTTCTTCACCAATTGGAATCAAGCACTACAATGAAAGAAGTGTGAAGACCACAAGTAGGATTATGTTGATAGATAAACCTCATTTAGTCACCTTCTATGAGAGTATCTTCGTCAGCCTATGAACCTTTCAGCTGCCCCTTCCCTATTAATCCCACCGACATCAGTGAATTTTTAACATACAACTTGTGTTAGCACGTGCAATTCCCCGTCTTCATCAGCCGCCGACCAAGGGTGATATCACGGTCTCGGTGGCTATGGCGGGACCGCCACCCTTGGCGCCACCAGCAGCGTTTGCCACCAGGCGGAGTATGAAGATAAGCTAATTGATTGTTCCTCTTTGTAAATTCTTGTAATGAAATAAATAAAACATTTGTTCCTCTTTGCAGCCTCTATCCGTAATGAAAGATTCCTGAACGCGTTTGCCGTTATTGACTCGCTCGTAAAAATCGTTATAGACGACCACGCAAATATTTCACTTGCGCATGTTAGGTGGTGATGTTGCAGGCATTTTATTTGCTTGTTGTTTTGATCTCGACCGAATCCAACTTGACGTGTGCTAAACTGTTTTTTGAATGCGAAACGCTTTTCAACCAACGGCTATTATTATTATAGCAAGAATTCGTTTGTTTTTGTGTTTTTTTTTTTTTTTTTTATTAAAGAAAGAATCTTTTCACCAAAGAAATAAATCTTATCCCTTCAACATTTATAAAGCAGATACTTACGTGTATGGTCTTCTGTACTGAAGACGACACCAGTAGCGTCAACCAAAAATTACCAAATTATATCCGATGCGACCCACTGCTAGAAATAGGTTGCCCATGACTGGTCTAAAACTTTGAGGAGAGTCGTTGACTTAGCAAATTTTGATCGGACTATTAAAGTCCTCCTTTATGTACTTAATGTTGCTCAAACAGCAATGAATCCATCTCATCTCCCCCCAGCTATAGATGAAATAGTAGGGCTTGTATTCGGGGGAAAAATGTTATTCTCCCTAAATTGTTAATGCAATATTCACTTTTAAAATGAAGAAATATTCTTACAATACGTGTTTCGGCCTTAAATACGTGTCTTCACTAATTCCTCTAAAAAAAAAGAAACAGCATAGCATAATGAAAATAGGCCCCAAACTTAATAAAAACAAAGTTTTATCGTCAAAATATTTATGTTATTATTAAGAGGAAAGACCAAAGTATTTTTCTTTCTTTTTTTTTTCTTTTTTTCATCATTTCTAGCACGATCAAAATTTTGGTTAAAGATCTTGTTTTTATCTTTATTTTTTTTTACGTCAGCGGTCGCGTAATATTTATCATTAGTTTTCAGCGTCTTTTTCTTCAGTTGAGAAAGACATTATTTTGGAAATATTTGCGAAAATCAAATAATCGTCGGATTTTTTTTTAATGAAACGTTCAGAACTGATTCACAAATGAATGAAATCATTTTACAAATGTTTGTTTTTTTTTTAAGTCATGGTATTCTTTTACATCTGTTACCCACCCACCTTACTTAATTTTATGAAAACTCGAATATTTGACGTTGTACCCTTTAGTAATTATATTACTTAAAAGCAGAAGACTTTGAACAATATAAATCATCAATTTTTTTTTTGTAAATCGAAACGCGTAGCTACTAAAAATTTAGCTCTAAATTGTAAAATACAAAACCTAATAAAACTAAGACTTTATTTAATTAAAAAAGCTTTTAATGGCTTTTATGAATAATATATAAGGAAATTATTGACTGAAGCCAAAATATTTTTCCGACGCAAAAATGAATTTTTACAAGAATTGTTTTCTTTTTCCTCAATTTTAAAAACAAAGTGTGATAAAGTTGCTATATATTTTAAAATTATGTTTGAATCTGATTTTTTTCTGCAAATGTTGTTATTAAAAAGATTTATTTTTTCAGATCATAAATTTGAAAACTTATTACACACTGCCACACGAATTTATTTTTAAAATATTTTTTAATATACAAAAAACTTCCCCTCTCAAAGTTCTCCACCGCCTCAGACATGGCACGTGGAACTAGAACAGTCTACCTCAGTGAGCGAAATAAACGGTTCACTTCGACATTCCAACCACCTGAAGAAGGCCAGAGCGTACAACGGCCGAAACGTTGTGATAAATATGGCGAAAAGATAAGGACAATAGTCCGAATAATGTAAATAGTGTACATAATACCTCATCTCAGAAATATAGATAGATGCTGAAAGTTCGAAACGTTGTAATAAATATGGCAACAAAGATGAGGACAATAGTCTGAAAAATGTAAATAGTGTACATAATACCTCATCTCAGAAATATAGACAGATACTGAAATTGCCGAAACGTTGTAATAAATATGGCGACAAAGATGAGGACAATAGTCCAAATAATGAAAATAGTGTACGTAATACCTCATCTCAGAAATATAGACAGATACTGAAAGGCCGAAACGTTGTAATATATATGGCGATAAAGATGAGGACAATAGTCCAAATAATGAAAATAGTGTACATAATACCTCATCTCAGAAATATAGACAGATACTGAAAGGCCGAAACGTTGTAATATATATGGCAATAAAGATGAGGACAATAGTCCAAATAATGAAAATAGTGTACATAATACCTCATCTCAGAAATATAGACAGATACTGAAAGGCCGAAACGTTGTAATAAACATGGCGGCAAAGATGAGGACAATAGTCCGAATAATGTAAATAGTATATCTTTTCTATTCATATTAGTGACATTCATCTCAGAAATATAGACAGATAATGCAAAAAGAAAAAGTATTAAAAAACGTTTTCTACAAAACTATGGATGCACAGTTCAGAAATAATAGTTCACTTTTTTTAAGAGTTGTTTCTCCTGATAAACATTTAGACGATAAAAAAAATGTTTATCAAGTTTGGGGACATTTTTCATTATGATATGCTCTTTTTTTAACGAAGTAGTGAAGATACCTAGCTTTAAATAACCAACAAACCGTCTATATGCCGTAAAAAAATATCATTTAATCGATCAATCAGCTCTTCATTGTAAGTATGTAGAACAGGAATTCATAGAGTTCATTACGTATCTCCCATGAGATCGTAGAAGATCTATATCAAGTACGCTAAAAAAGTATGCCTACTTAGCCTACGTTGGTAAATTTGACACTGGGTCAAAATTAGCCTGGAGCTTCGCACGTTCAAATTATTGTAGTGCTAGAAATAATTCTCTCGGCACTTTACATTTGGGGTTGCCCCAGTAACTTCCCGTCCAATGGAGATGGAGTAGTCTGGACGTTGAATAATTTCCGCCTCGGGTCCCGTAAAAAAGCCCGGGAAACGATTCAAGGAGGTGAAGAACGACTTTAAATGTTTGAACAAAAGTTGCAACAGGATTGGTGCCCTGAGTTTTGTTGAAGATGCATATGTACAGCAGCCATATCAACAGTGGTGCGTCTAGGGTAGGTTAGTCTGACGAAACCTATCCCTCTTCAAGATGATTTTTAATTCAGTGATTTTATTTTTTGTACATTGTTAGCCACTGCAAAGAAAAATCAAACTACTCAGATATTTAACCCATAGCCTATGTGGTTGGCAAAGAGATGTATTTGTTACTTTCTTAATGATATTGTTTAAAAAATAACAACGAAGAAAGCTGAAATTCGAACTTTCATCGCCGAATTTGCTTGACGAGTTTTTACACTTATTTCTTTAAGAATTCATTTTTTTAAGCATAGCATTTTTTATTATAGGCCTTTATTTCGGCAGTCGGAAATTTTCTTAAGAGGACCTGGCATCTTTGTGACGTAATATATGAGACCAAAGAGTTTGCTTCCTGCAGGTATAGTTGAGCAGTGAAAAAGTTTCTATATTGCACCTGTTGTTTACGGCCGTTAGTATAAACAAAAAAAAATATAAAGCCGGAACGATCTACGGCAGAACAAAAGTGTAATAATAATTAACAAAGCTAATACAGTGCTCACCAAAAAATGTTTTACTGTCTCGTATTATTCTCTAAAGTCGAGTCACTTGCATGTGCATCACGGGTCAGAGCATTGTGCTTAAATCAGAGTTTTAGAGGTTTATTTCTTTTGGTAAGTACTAATAACATATCACTATAGTGACAATACTAATTTATCACGGTCACTATTTATTACAATTATCTTTCAGATATATTCGTTTTTATCTCAATCTTAAAAGACATACACGCAAAGAAACACACACACACACACACATATATATATATATATATATGTATGTATATATTACTGATTAGTAATCTGTGGATTTGTATAATTTTCATAATGATTCATCATGTCAAAACCTAACATACTCAACGCGGACATAGGCAGAAAAACAGTCCACCGCCATTTCGTCTTCTTTTGGGATTCAGCTGCAGTGAGCATCCTCTACCGATTAGGAGAATCGAACCCGGATGATGAAGTTTGGTAGTTTGGGGACAGTTTTTACAAACTTTGAACCCAGAAAAGAAAACATTTGTACGCACACAATAAAATTAAATAAAAAGTACCTTGTTAGTCGTCTTTAACGAAACTTATATATATATATATATATATATATATATATATATATATATATATATATATATATATATATATATATATATATAGTTCAAGAAAGAAAATGTCTCATATCGAGAATATTTAACATCGAAAACATAAAGAAGAAAAAAATAAAAGAATGTTTATCAGGGAATACTCCGGAGTAATTTTTTCCATTTTGCGATGGAAGCGTAGATAATTAAAATAATCCAAAAGGAATATTCCGAAGAGAGGTCAACTTATGAATATAAGAAGCAATTATAAATATTATCAATGATGATGATGATATACAAATATTACCAAGTATGATGATATTATATATATATATATATATATATATATATATATATATATATATATATATATATATATATATATATATATATATATATATATATATATATATATATATATATATATATATATATAATGTACAGGTAATAAATCCGTTGGTATATTGTTATATAGGAATAAAGTCTCGCTGGCGACACTTGAATTTTAGCATAGATCGCCAGTGAGCCTTATTGAATTACGTAGACCACGTAACCATAGAGGAAACGCACATATGTAACAAATAGCTATATGTACACACACACACACACACACACACACACACACATATATATATATATATATATACACTTTTTTCAAGGGGTGGCTGGGTGAATCATGTGAAGTCACATAAAGATAAACTCACCCTTGACATTCCCCAGATCACAGAGTATCTCAGCCTGCACGCTGTGTAACAAGATATGCAAAACCATCTCCGGACTGAAACGGTGTACAAGAATCAGGCACAGCGGTGTGAATCCATTAAGGTTGTGGCAAGCACATTGTGTAACTTGTGTAACTAGTCATGCAAGTGCGCAGTCGGCCTGGCAAGTCACCTTCGGGGTCATGCACGTGAGAGTTGCGAGGTGGGGAGCGAACGTCATCTGTGAAAATGAGGCGCGGATCATCATCATCATCATCATCATCATCACCATCATCATCATCATCATCATCATCATCATCATCACCATCACCTTCATCATCATCATCATCATCATCATCTATATGTATATGGAATATTTTTATTCCTCTCGTAGTTTTAAATTAACATTTTATTCTTCATATAACCCCAATTTAATGTCATAAGTTTAAGGTCCGGGTTTAATTTTATAAAACCTCTTCCCTTTAAGACTAATACTTTTCACCCTCCTCCGATCCCTGTCTCGTGTCTTTCGTCTGACTGAAACATTGAAATGGATAAATTCGGTATGATGTTTTGTTTTTTTTTTTTGTAGCTTTCACACTTAAATTTCTGATTTCGACACGAACTCAGTCTATACAGGGGTTGAATAAGACTGACGAATTTTATTTTTTCGTCGGTTGAAATAAGCTTATTCCCCATCTGAGGATTTTATTGAGTATTAATTATTTGCTCCGTAATAATAACTACATTGATCTCTTTCTTGGTGGATCAGTTTTAATATTTTATATTACTAGGATCCATTTGGATTATATACCAAAGGATTTACTACCTTTACTATATATATATATATATATATATATATATATATATATATATATATGCATGTGTGTTGTGTGATGAAAATCACAGAAATATTTCTTTAGATAGAGAAGTAAATTTTATGTCATTTTTCTTCTGTATTTATTTATTTATTTCGATTGACAGTTGATGATTATCGATGTATTTCCAGATATTATTTCTCCAAACACATTTTTTCCACTTTGGCCGTCTGTTGCGAATAAATACCTACTTTTATTGAAAACACATTACTCACTGAAGTTGGCCAGAGGGACTGGTAGAACTTGATGAAATATTATCGGCAAACAAATATATAATCTTGAATCAACAGTATTAAAACTTGCAAAGAAGAATTCTTTTTATAAAACAAACTTCTCAAAGGATTTCTTTAGTTTTCAATCAAATATGAAAAAAGATATGATGATATATTACCACTATATATATATATATATATATATATATATATATATATATATATATATATATATATATATATATATATATATATATATATTCGTGTGTGTGTGTGTGTGTGTATTTAGGCAGCAAATTCTCTCTTAGATATGTCTGACTGAATAAATTACAGATATTATGTCTGCTAATTTTTAACAAATTCCGTTCATACTCACGAATAACCTGTGTATTGATGATGAAGGAAGTGAGAAATGTGCTATAGCTGTTTAGATTTCTTTTATTTGCATTTTCCAAGTACTTTCGTCTTTTTCCAAATCATCTTCAGGGATATATATGTATCTATGTATATGTATGTAAGTTTCATTACAAAAGACTGATAAGTTTTTTTATAAAAATTAGTTAACCATGTGTGGAATTAAAAAAAACAGTAGGGATCCGGCTGTAAGGTGGAAAATCTTTAAAAACAGCGAAGCCTTATAACAACCACAATAATATTTACAACCTCTGCTAAGAGGAAAAATTATCAATAATAATTTCATTTTAGGATCCAGATTTAGGGATTCGATTTAGGGAAAAACTTTGTGCAAAAAAAGTGACTCAGATATCACATTCTAATGATTAAACTGGTAAATTTAAAGAGCTTTTGACAAAATATTGAAAACTATTTCCCAATACACTCAGAACAATATTCTACAGAATTCTAAAACAGCTTCAATTAAATCTAGAGTATTCCAGAAAGCCTCAGACAGTATAAAAACTGCTTGAAATAGCCACTCAGAACCACTTAAGTCATCTATTATAGCCCTCTCAAAAGGAGGCAAGTCTACGAGATAAATTGCAGAAATTGCTATAACTTCGCAATCAACTGTCTCTCGGGTGCTTAGTAAAAAAAATCAGGTGAGTCACTTTTATCGAACATCACTGTGTATATATATATATATATATATATATATATATATATATATATATATATATATATATATACATGAAAATATATATAAAAAAAGTAAAAAAAAAAAAGGTGAGTTACTTTTTATCGATCATCATTGTATATATATATATATATATATACATGTATACACACACATATATATATATATATATATACAATAGGCGAAAAACTTAAAAAGTAAAAAAAATCAGGTGAGTTACTTTTATCGAACATCACTGTATATATATATATACATACATACATTTATATATATATATATATATATATATATATATATATATATATATATATATATATATATATATATAATAGGCGAAAAACTTTTTTAGTAAAAAAAAATCAGATAGATAGATAGATAGATAGATAATTTTGTGTATTTAGGAAGAAAATTCTCTTTTTTCGTATGTCTGAGTGAATAAATTACAGACATTATGTCTGCTAATTTTTAACAAAAACCGTTCAAACTCACAAATAACCTTCCGTGTATTGATATTAAAGGATGAGAGAAATGTGCGATAAATGTTTAAATTTCTTTTATTTTCATTTCCTGAGTACTTTCGATCTTCTTCCAAGATCATCTTCAGGGATGAACTATATGTTTGGTTACAAGTATTTATACAAAATTGTGTATTGTTATCCATTACCATAATTTTTTCATTATGCTTTTAAATGCAAAACAGTTGACAAATGACTGAGCTTTTATTAGAACTTGAAAAAAATTATCCATTATGGAATTTTTTTTTCGTCTATATTATAATGTCATGATTATGCTCGCATTAAATCGTGAAAAAACACATTGTCAACGTTTTGTATTTAAAAGCATAATGAAAAAAATTACGTGACGTCACACAAATGCCTATTACCTAGTCGACCTTTTCTAATAGACCCCAAAACATCTTTGTTATTATAAAACGCAGATTGTGTGTGTGTGTGTGTGTGTGTGTGTGTGTGTGTGTGTGTGTTTGTACGTTTATATATTGGAGCGGATTTCCTAAATTTTTCAACCGATTTCAACAAAACTTCACAGGACTGCGTAAAATTACCTTGCGGTAGTTCTGACAGCGCCAAAAACTGGAAAAACACAATTGTTCTTGCACGAAATCAATTTGAAAACACGATAAAACAGGATTCTGTCGCCAGAATGAAAGGTGGACAACTTATATCGAGTTATACTTATTATAAAACCCATGTTGTGTGTGTGTGTGTGTGTGTGTTCGTTTATATATGGGATCGGATTTCCTACATTTTTCAACTGATTTCAACAAAACTTCACTTTTTTTTGGCAGGTAGTGTTTCTTATTGTCTTGCACACTTTTTCTTTTATTTTTACATTCAGAATGCTTGAGAAATTCCATTTACAAGACAATAATTTATAATAAAATTCTATTCAATCGATAAACTCATAACGATTTAAAACAATGTTTTTGTTTGAGTTTGGGTTTGACCAATTCGTAAAAAAAACAAAAAAAACTAATTAAGACATGCGTGTCCGTCAACCTTAAACAATAATCTTTGTCAATTTTATTTTTCAGTCTTTATGATGGTCGATACTTGATCTATCTCTTACTGTTACATCCCCGGGCAACGCCGGGCTCTACTGCTAGTGTTGAATAATTCTCTTCTCTAGAAGGAAAGTGGCCCTACCTATGTCATCAGCTTCTCAGTGACATTTAAATAAAAAAAGATATCCTTATCGAATGCCATAAGGAAAGACGTGAACGACAGATAGCAACGTTGGCATCAAACAGAAAAAATAAGTTTAGAGATATGGGATGACAGAATAATAAATCAGTTTGGTCAGTTAGATACTAGAAAAAAAAGGGAATAGATAAGTTAAATATTAATATTTTAGAAGTATGCGAAACAAGATGGAGAACTATGGGGATTTGATCAATGACAAAGGCGGAGAAAAAAATGTGAAGGAGAGTACGACTTATACTAGACCAAGACATGAAGAGATGTGTTCTGAGATATTACCAACCGTCGTTCAATGGAAAGGGAAACCTTTTACTATATTCATCCTAGAGGTAGCTGCACCGACAGCGCAAAATACGGAAGAAGAAATTGAAAACTTTTACTGTACGCTAGACAGTATCACGATTCAATGCAAAACGCATGAAATTACAATTGTCATGGAAGAGCTGAATGAAAAAGTAAGCAAAGCGGGAGATGATGAAACAATTGGAAAATTTGGACGAGGAACTCGTAATGAACTGGTCCAATGATTATGTAATAGCTAACACCTCGTTTCAAGAACATCAGAAAGATATATGGAGATGGAGGGAACCAGGAGAAAAACGAAAGACCAAATCGACTACAGAACGGAATACCTGAAATACCAAACTGAGGAATATGCATTAAGAAACCTTTATCTTTCCCAAGAAGTCATAGCAATTCCCAGCCCAGATTTGAAAAAAAAGGGGGAATATGAGAAGAACTACGGCTTACCACGTTCTTAAGGAATATGGCATTAACAATGAAAGAAAGAGAAAGAGAACCAAGCTTGATAGAAAAGGCTCCAGTAGTGGTATTAATATGAAAGAAGAGGTAGGCAAAGTCGGTCAAGCGCCACGGCAAGGCTGAGGGAAAGCGTTACAGCAGGCAGGTAAAACAAGATTAGATTTAAGTCTCCAAATTCTAGAAAATAACGAAGTTGATTAAAGCATTGGTTCACTAATTTGGCGCCGAAGTAATTATTGTTCAATCTCTGGGTCAGATTTTACAAAGTGAAAAAATTGCTAGCAATAAATGTGCTCTTCTAAACAAGACGAGATATTCATAGACATGGACAGCGGAATTAGAAAAATCACTCCCCAGTAAATTAAATAAAGGTTTCAGCTTAAAATTTTGTAACGGTTACCATTCATGAAGAAGGCCGGAAAAGACAATGAACGGAACTTTTGTGATATTAACAACAAAGATGAGGACATTAGTCTGTCTAATCGGACTATAGTTTTTTTGTTGTTGTTTTTTTTTTAAATCTTATAATTATTAAAGCAATCTTCCCGAAAGTGTCTTTCATATTTTGCGTTTGTAATAATTCATATGCAGGTAAAGAGAAACAAAAGCTAAAAATAGCACTACATATGGACGAAGTTAGGGAATAAAATAAAAAAAGGACATTAAACTTTTCGTCAAATCTGAAGCTCACAGATGGAACTGTTTTCTTTCAAATCGGTACGTTGTATCTTTATTTGCAGCCGGCAAGGTAGTCTCCATTAGTGCTTATTTCTGGTTTTGTCATTCCATGTATTTTAAGATTTAAGACATTTTTTTTTAGTGTCTATCAATTGAATTTGCTTTCGTGCATTTATTGAGGCAATAAAACCGGATAAATAAACAATGCAATATTAAAAACAAGATAAGAGAAGAATTTCCCGGCTAAATCTAAAATTACCAATTCTCATATCTTCTTCGTGCTATGGAAGCCGTACGACGCATTACTATTTAGGACAGAAACAATGGCGGACTTATAAGTTATCAGGTTGATCAGATGTACCTCATAAAAAAAAAATCGAAGTAAGGAAGAGAAGGGAAGAAAATCAGAGAAAAGATAATAATGGGCGGGAAGAGAAGAAGGAAGGAAGAGAAGGAAAAAAATCGAAGAAATCAGAGAATAATAATGGGCAAGAAGGAAAAGAGAATCAGAAGGAAGATAATAATGGCGGGAAGAGAAGGGAAAGAAAAATCGAAGAGAATCAGAAGGAAGATAATAATGGGAAGAGAAGGAAAGAAAAAATCGAAGAGAATCAGAAGGAAGATAATAATGGGCGGGAAGAGAAGGGAAAGAAAATCGGAAAGAAAAATCGAAGAGAATCAAGAAATCAAGATAATAATGGAAGCGGGAAGAAAGAAAATCGAAGAGAAAAGAAAAATCGAAGAGAAGGAAAGAAAAATCAGAAATCAGAAAGATAATAATGGGCGGAGAAGGAAAGAAAATCGAAGAGAATCAGAAGAAAAATCGAAGGAGAAAATCGAAGAGAAGGAAGATAATAATGGGCGGGAAGAGAAGGGAAAGAAAAATCGAAGGAATCAGAAAAGAAAAAGAAGGGAAAGAAAAAATCGAAGAAATCAGAAGGAAGATAATAATGGCGAAGAGAATCGAAGAATCAGAAGAGAAGGGAAAAAAAAAAGAATCAGAAGGAAAGATAATAACGAAGAGAATCAGAAAAATCGAAGAGAATCAGAAGAGAAATAATGGGGGAAGAGAAGGGAAAGAAAAATCGAAGAAATCAGAAGGAAAAATCGAGAAGGGAAAGAAAAATCGAAGAGAATCAGAAGGAAGATAATAATGGGCGGGAAGAGAAGGGAAAGAAAAATCGAAGAGAATCAGAAGGAAGATAATAATGGGCGGGAAGAGAAGGGAAAGAAAAATCGAAGAGAATCAGAAGGAAGATAATAATGGGCGGGAAGAGAAGGGAAAGAAAAATCGAAGAGAATCAGAATCAGAAGAAGGGAAGATAATAATGGAAGAGAAGGAAAGAAAATCGGGAAGAGAAGGGAAAAAATCGAAGAGAAAGGAAGATAATCAAGAAGGAAAAGAAAAAATCGAAGAGAATAATAATAATGGGCGGAAGAGAAGGAAGAAAAATCGAAGAAAAATCGAGAAAAAATCAAGAAGGAAGAAAAATAAGAGAATCAGAAGGAAGATAATGGGCGGGAAGAGAAGGGAAAGAAAAATCGAAGAGAATCAGAAAATCGAAGAAGATAATAATGGGCGGGAAGAGAAGGAAAGAAAAATCGAAGAGAATCAGAAGGAAGATAATAATGGGCGGGAAGAGAGGGAAAGAAAATCGAAGAGAATCAATGGGCGGGAAGAGAAGGGAAAGAAAATCGAAGGAAAAGAAAAATCGAAGAGAATCAGAAGGAAGATAATAATGGGCGGGAAGAGAAGGGAAAGAAAATCGAAAGAATCAGAAAAGATAATCGGGAAGAGAAGGGAATCAAGAGAATCAGAAGGAAGATAATAATGAGAACGGGGAGAAGGAAAGAAAATCGAAGAGAATCAGAATAGGAAGAAATAATGGAAGAGAAGGAAAGAAAATCGAAGAGAATCAGAAGAAGATAATAATGGGAAGGGAAGAGGGAAGAAAAGAAAAAATCGAAGAAATCAGAAAAGATAATAATGGGCGGGAAGAGAAGGGAAAGAAAAATCGAAGAGAATCAGAAGGAAGATATCCGAAAAGGTAAAGAGAAAAGATGTATTAAAAGGGTAGAGAAATCTAGAAGAGGGGAGACGAAATAGAAGAAGTTAACGTCTTCGTCTTAAGAAGAGGACGGCGCACTTCCTGAGGGTAGTGGTTAATGGTAAGGAAGGAGAGACAAAGAAAGAATAGTATTAGAGGAATAAGACAATAGGAGGCGAAAAAGAGAAAAAGAAAAAAAGAAATATATAAATAGAAATATCTGAACAGAATGTGATAGATAGATAGATAGATAGATAGATAGATAGATAGATAGATATGAACAGGCTGCCATAAATATGATAAAGATATGAACATATACATATGAACAGAATGATATGAACATATAGATATGAATAGACAGAGAGACAGATAGATAGATAGATAAATAGATAGATAAACAGATAGATAGATAGATATGAACAGAATGAGATAGATCGATAAATAGAAAGATGTGAACAAATATGAACAGAATGATATGAACATACAAATATGAAGAGATAGATATTAACAGAATCTGATAGATAGATAGATAGATTGATAGATAGATAGATAGATAGAAAGTGGTGAGATAGATATAAACAGATACAAAGTCATGAACAAATAGATATGAACAGAATGATATGAACAGATAGATAGATAGATAGATAGATACATGTGAACGGATATGAACTGAATGATGTGGGCACATAGATATGAACAGATAGATATTAACAGAATCAGATAGATAGATAGATAGATAGATAGATGGATAGATAGATAGATAAGAGCAGTAGGCGGATAAAAATACTCTAAAATAGACTTTATCTAGAATTATCTTTAGCCAGTTGAACTGGTACATTTTTGTTGTGATCTTATAGTGGCCAAATATCTGCTAACCGGTTACCGCTCCTTGCTCTTCAGAAATCGAGGACAAAACAAGCAAATATGGGTACAACCTCTAAAAGAGGGAAATAAAGATGAGTCATCAGTACAAATCGCAAACAGATTACATGTACACGCAACAACAGAGGAAAGGCGGTTTAGGCTTAATATAAATAAACTCACGTAGTCTCAGGAGCTGATTACCGTGAAAAACGTTTCTTGTAAAAGACAAGGGACAAGTTGGAGTATTTATTAACTGTTCAGCAATCTCAGTTAGAGATGCATTAACAATCGCAGGCACATTTTCATACAATCCTCACTATATATATATATATATATATATATATATATATATATATATATATTACACAACAAAATTCAACATATTTCATATGGAGTAAAGTTGGATTTTGTTGCGTAATTTATATGCTCTGTTATAATAAATACATTGAGCCCTTTTTATGGATCATTTTTAATATTTGATATTACTATGATCCACTTGGATTATATACCAACGGATTTATTACCTGTAATATATATATGGCATATAGAATGCGATTACAACGTTAGTGTTCGTAAAGTAAGTAACGTCTTCGAATCTCGCCATTATCGATTTGAAATGGTGGTGACTTGATAATATTGGAAAGGTGATTCACTCCCAGCATGCATGTGGGAAAGTGACTGAAGACACTGCAACGAGTTGACCCAAGCCTTGTGAGTGAAATTTGTCAGATTGAACTGTTCGCAGGCGTCGGTAGCTGTGCTAGTACAAAGTCACAAGTCATCGTGAGATTTTGAGTCTTGCAGGCCTTCTTCAAAAATAATTGTTTATACCAGATCATGTGCTGCCAAGCCAAACTCGTTCAGCAGTACAAGCCACAGGTTGGCTCTGTATATGTTGAGGAAATACAAATGTTTCTGAGCAGGCGTTTGAAACTGAATGAGCTAACCAGCCGAGTGGTGGGGTACGCTCGAAAACAAGCTATTTTTATAATAGTAGTGTGGACTGAACATTTCATAAACTGATATGAAGGATTGATTCTAAAGTGGTGAAATCTTGTATGCATTAATTCCAAATCTTATTAATAACTGCATTGTTTCTTACCAGGTACGAGGATAGGCTGAAAAGTTCATTGGCTGAGTGTGACGGTTACTGCTAGAGCTGTGACACCTAGAATCCATTAATTACAACTCTATTAATAACCGCATTATTTCTTTTCGGGTACGAAGATGGGCTGAAAAGATCATAGGCTGACTATGAAGGAGTGATGCTGCAGCTGTGACATCTTGAATCCATTAATTTCAAATCTTCTTATTAATAAATGCATTGTTTCTTTCCAGGTACGAGGATAAGGTGAAAAGTTCATAGACGGACTGTGACGGGTGATGCTAGAGCTGTGACACTTAGAAACCAATTATTCCAACTGTTCTTAATAACCGCATTGTTTGTTTTCAGGTACGAGGGTGGGATGAAAAGATCATAGGCTGGCTATAAAGGAGTGATGTTAAATCTGTTCAATCTTGCATGCACTAATTTCAACTCTTCTTATAAATAACTGCATCGTTTCTTTCCAGGTAAACTGACATCTGACTGTTCAGAGAAGTCTTCAAATCTAACTAGTAGTAACTTCATTCATGCTGACATGGCTGCGACGTTAGCGGTTGACGCTCCAGATTTATTAACTGTGCAAACACTGCAAACAGGGCAGCTGAATTCATGATGCGAAAGATCTTAGAATATGACCCAAGGTCTGGTCGTACTGGAACTACAAGCACTGAGGAAAACATTGACCGTGTTCCCCACATGGAGATAGATGACTTGCAATTGACTATAATTCAAATAATAAATGCTATTAACATATAGCGTGAGAGAGTTCAGAATATTCTTCATAATGAAATTGGTTTCGCGCCTTCTGACACCTGATCAAAAGACCAACAGACTGATCACATCACGGGAAAATGTGACATTATTTGTGGTAGATCCATCTGGTTTCCTTGGACATTTCCTAATCCAGGATGATTGTTGTGTTAATCACCGAGACAATCCATGCAGTGGAAACACCCCACCTCACCTACTCCAACGAATGCCAAGGTAGTTTCATCTGCGGCGAAGGTGATGTCCTCAGTTTTTGGAATGCAAGTGGCATTGTGTTTATTGACTATCTTCAAAAGGACCACACCATCAATGGAGAGTACTATGCCAATTTTTTGGTCCAGTTATGAGAAGCTATCAAGACCAAACGTCCAAACGACAAGGAGTCTGGTTTCATCAGGACATTGCTCCAGAGAACACGCCCTTGGTTTCAATTTACTTCTGTGCATGACTGGTGGCTTTGAACCGGTTGACTATCATCTGTTCCCCAACATGAAAGTACACTGCTGCTGATGACTTGTTTTACAAACAGGATTAAGTCTTCTTTGAACAGTCAGACATCAGTTTGCCTGAAAAGAAACAATTAATAAGAGATGAATTCATACATATGCGATTTCACAGCTCTAGCATCACTCCCTCATAGTCAGCCTATGAACCTTTCAGTCCGGCCTCGTAATGTTTATGTCTTCATATAATAAACTTACTCATAGTCTATACACGTTTTTTGATTGCGTTTGAAAAATGATTATGGAGAAGATAAAAAAGTGAAAAGTAATGCATTTTTGACGGTAAAATCTGTAAGTCTAACCGCAAGTTGTTGGAAGTTAATTTCACTAGGTGATCAAAAATGTGCTCTTTGGCTGGATTTGGCATTCTCTAATAAATTTCCAGGTATGAAGAAGAATAATTTAATTATGTAAATTAAATTACCTGTACAAGATAAATTACCTGTACAAGATAAATTACCTGTACAAGATAAATACAAAAAACACAAAAATATTTGCCAAAATTAGCTTTCCATATAAGTGTTGTTACCCAGGGATGGTTACTGAATAGAATAAACACACGAAGGTTGGTAATGAACGATAATATTTAGGATAAGAACAACACATATAAGATTCAACAGCGGTGCATAGAAGTAGTAGTCAACTGCTACAAGTGAGTCAAGTGAATTCTACAACGAATCTCCAACTGCAGTATATCTAACAAAAGCGCCGCAAGCGATCCTATGTGGCAAAAGGCCGAATTTAATGTGGGGTATCCTGGCCCGTAGGCTCGGCCAAATTTTCCCCGTATAAAACGGGGTCGGGTAACTGTTAGCTTTTTTCCCGAGGCGAGACTGACCTTCGATATAGCCTCATCTGGGCATCCTCTCTGCTCAGAGGCAGAGAGTTTGACCAGCACAGCTGGAGACGAATCTCCAACTGCAGACCAACATACAGTATTTACTACTGTATTTATGTAAATGGGGACACACCAATTATCATCCGTAGGTATGCTACAACAGTAAGTCTAGGTCAAAAATCGGAGTAAATAATCATTGGTGCCTAGTACAAATGTCGTCACTTCCTACCTTATCAGCAGAGTCCCTTCAGAATGTGGCTCTCCATAACTTCCTTTTCTTGCCAAACTGTAATCAACGTTTGTCCCTTATTCCTCGCTCTGTCATTCCTTTAAACAACATCGTTAAATACGTTATTGTATGTTTCCCTCTGTTCCCCGTGCCATCAATATAAGCGTTAAATTCTCTAAGACTTCTTTCTTCAGTAAGTCTCCTACAAGTTTTCAGTGGTCTCTTTCTGCAACTAAGTAAAAATTCCTTTTCGTTCTCATCTTTCCTTAAAACGTTCTCGTTGTACGCATGTTCTTTTTTATGGTATTCTTAGCTTCCGCCTGATGAAACACACCACAGTACATCTGGTTTCCGCTTTATCCATTAGAGAATTGTTCAGTTCTGCCATAAAAGGGGGATTGATATTACGTCACCGTTGAGTACTCTTCTCTTGGTTTCAAGAAAAACTTTTCTCTTTCTTAATATTTAGTATTTTTTATAGGCGTTTAAATTTCTTGGACATCTTCCGTTATGTTTTCAAGCACACCCACTACTGAAAATTTCCCACGGGCCAGACTCATGTAGACGGCACTTTTATTTGGTAGAAAACAGAAAGAAGATGGAGAATATTTCATGTTGAATATTAAAATCGGTATTTGGAAATGTTTGGCCTATCTATAAAGTCAAATTTAGCTAAAAGACGGAAAACAAACAACCATTTCCTCTCCTATATATCTCCCCGTTCTAGCAGAAGCAGAAAAGTATGGCGAATATACTGTAGAGCGAAATTTCAACAGTACTAATGACATCCGACTCAGCTACACACCACAATACAGATCTTGCGTATTTAAATGAGTACATTAGGATGTGTGCGGTGAATGAGGAGACATATCTGTAACACAAGCTGCTAGAAATGATCACTGCTGAAACACTAATTGGTATTTGATGGAGAAAAGATTCAAGGTTTAAGGTTTTTTGTTTTTTCATTCTTTCAGCTTTGTGCCAGTTATGGTAATTTTTTCTCTTTATATATACATATATATATATATATATATATATATATATATATATATATGTGTGTGTGTGTGTGTGTGTGTGTGATTATTATTTTTATGATAAAAGATTTTGATAAAAACATGTTGAAATCGACAGACAAAAGCTTTCATGTTTCAACACTTTGTACTTCTTCAGACATTGGTAAGTAACTGGTGATAGAATGATTTTTGAGAAAATTTCCTTTAAATTTTAAGAAATTTCCTTAATAATCATTTAATCAGCAAATTTTAAATTAAATTTTAAGGAATAAATATAAATATATTGTTTTATTATGTATTGAGCACATTTTTAAAGCTAAATACTACGAACAATGGAATTTTACTCTATCTGTCCTTTCTCTTATTCGCACACACACACACACACACACACACACACACATATATATATATATATATAACTAGACTCGTTTCGAAAAACCCTCAAATTTTTGATTTGCTAATCAAATCAATCTCGAGGGAAAAAAAGGTTTTAAAAAAAGAAGGCGCTACAAACATAAATTTCTGCCGACAAAAAAATCGCACAGATGCAGGTCTGAAGCCCAAAGAAAAAACCCCGATACGAGTAACAACTAACTAACAAAAGAGCTCAATACAACCCGTAGAGCAGACCTAGATACACCTAGTGAGCCAGACAAACCTACCTAGGTTTCACCTAAACGGATCGTCAGGGGAAACTTTACCAGACGATCTGTTTAGGTGAAAACCTAAATAAATTTGTCTGGCTCCACTAGGTGTATTCTCTATATATATATATATATAATTGTAGGCATGTTTGTATCCGTATATATATATATATATATATATATATATATATTCTATCATTTGTATATCCGTTTAGGTGAAACCTAGGTAGGTTTGTCTGGCTCACTAGGTGTATATATATATATATATATATATATAATTGTAGGCATGCTTGTATCCGTATATATATATATATATATATATATATATACGGATACAAACATGCCTACAATTATATATATACAATTCTATATATATATATATATATTCTATCATTTGTATATCCTTGTTTGATCCTGCTTCTAATGCTCTGGAGGGAGCGGCCAGGGGAAAGATGACGTAGGTTTTGGGGGCACAATCCGTTGGTTTAAGTATAGTTAGATGAGTTACACCACGGGATTTAGTGATTTGCGGCGCTATATCGAGTATAATTACTTACCTCTTCGTCAGCCTCTTTAATATATTCTTTGTTTACACATTATATTTAATTAAATGCTCTGTTTATAATAAACAGTGTTAACAACAGTTACCGGCCTGAATGTCCGAGAAATATCAAAGAAAATATGCGTCTTCCGACAGGAATCGAACCTGCATCCTACACGGAACTGTCATATAACCTGTCGTGCTATACCATTTAGCTACAGAGGAGCGTCTGGTGAGCTAGGTTAAATTACTATTTTTAAACTACAAACTTCCCATGATTTCTCTAGAAAACAGAGCATTTACGTATAAACAAAAAATATATTAAAATAATTGTCGGACTTAGTCTATTCCATAATATATATATATTTTTTAAGCATTTCACCCCAAGCAAGGCGGGAAGCCACTAGGACGCAAGGGGTTACAGAAAATAGCAAGATCAGATAGGAGTGATAGAAGAAACGATGAGGGTAGTAGATAGATTAAGGCAACTGGAGATGTCGATTGACATTACACTTGAATAGCTGGAGATTATAACTCACAGGGAAACAGGAGAAGGGAAGAGAGTTCCACAGGCGAGAGGTGCGAGACATGAAGCTATTAGAGTAGAAGAGACGGCTATATTTAGGAGTTTCGACAGTGAAGGGGTGAGAGCGGGATACCAGTCTCGTAGGGCGCTTGAACTCATGAAGTCTGGGAACCAGCGAATGCAGCTCCTCGGAGCAATTTCCATGAAAGTATTTGTAGAACAGACAGAGGGAGGCGACAGTGCGTCTGTGAGAAAGTGACTGTAGACAAGATGCCAGGGCAGGGCCAACCACATTGCATATCTGCCTCTGGAGCCTATCAAGAACCCCGAGGCAAACAGAAGGGGCACCAGACCATATATGGCAGTAATACTCCATGCAAGGGCGAATTGTGGATTTGTATATCTGGAGGATCGACTCAGGGAGAAAAAACTTCCTAGCGGGCTCAGGGAGCCAACTTTCCTCGCAGTGGACGAGGCAATTGACTCGATGTATTTATTCCATCTCAGGTCAGCAGTCAACGTGAGACCGAGAAGCCGCAGAGAGTTGCTCTCGAGAAGTTGAGCGTCAGACATTCTAATGGAGGGAAGGGAAGGCTCTCTGTGGTGATTAATAGAGAGCAGTTTTGTCTTAGAAGCGTTGAAGTTGACCAGCCAATTCATGCCCCAGTTCACAATCCATTGGAGGTCCTTTTCGAGACGCACGGCAAGGTGAGTTTTGTCAGCGAGACTAGATTTGTTTTTGAGGCAGGAATAAATTGTGGTGTCATCCGCGTAGATGCCGACTTGAGAAGTTACGGCGTCAGGAAGGTCATTTATGTAGATAAGGAATAGAGTGGGGCCTAGGATGGAGCCTTAAGGAACACCTGCGTTCGTGGGATAGGAACTGGAGGAGAATCCGTTGTGAACGACCTTCAATTCACGGTTTGACAGGAATGATGGTATTACGTTATATAATCGACCCGTAATGACATAACCCTGGATCTTGCGGAGAAGGCCGGCGTGCCAAACCCTATCAAATGCTTTGGAGATGTCTAGTGCCACGGCTCGGGCTTCCCCGTTATTTTGGAGAGCTCAGTAGACTGTTTCAGTGATGGCCGTAAGCACATCAGCTGTAGATCGGGCAAAGCGGAAACCATATTGCTTGTCTGAGAGCAGATTATGGGATGTGAGGTGGTTAACCACCTCGGTATTGATTAGGGCTTCGAAGACTTTGCCGAAGAGGGGAAGGAGACTGATAGGACGGTAGTTGGAAGGGTCAGAGGGGTCGCCGGAGTTCTTGAAGACAGGAACGATCGAAGAGGACTTCCAGCAGTCAGGAAAACAAGTTTCCATGAGGCAGTAGTTGTATAGTTTCGAAAGGGCGGGCGCCAGTTCAGGCGCGCATTTCTTTAAGACAATGGCTGGTATCCCGTCACCACCACTAGCCTTGTTGGGATCTAAATTGGAGATAACGCCCAGTACCAAAGTAGTGGTTATGTTTAACCCACTCAATATGGCCTCAGTTCTAAGAGGGAAGTCTGGTATGGGTACACCGGAAGAGTCGAGCGTCGAGTTGAATGAAAATTTCCGAGCAAAGCATTCAGCCTTGTCGGTAGAGGAGGCCAGGACTTCGAACTGGTTGAATAAAGGAGGTATAGACGTTTGCAATTGTTCAATACACTCTTGCAGAGACGCCAATAATCTTTGGAGCCAAATTTGCGAGATGCAATACGTTCCTTCATTTGAGCCGCAAATAGTGACTTAGCATCATTGAGGACACGCTTACATTCGTTACGGGCGGAGGCAAAGAGACGTCTATTGCAGTCAGACATGTCGCTACGGTATAGGTGGAAGTAGTGGTTCCTATGGGGGTTGGCGGCTGAGCAAGCAGCCGAGAACCAGGGGCAGGAGCGCGACTTGACCCCATATTTCCTTGATGGGATGAAAGCGTCGATTCCAGCTTTAACCCAGGAAGAGACCTCAGAAGCACATTCTTGGACGGGGAGCTTAAAGACTCCATCCCAGGGGACATCGCGGAGGAAATCACGGAACGCGTCCCAGTCAGCTCGTTGATAATAGAACAAAGTTCTAGTGGTAGGAGGTTCTTTATAGCGGGTGGAGTTAAAGGAGATGTTAACCGATACTACTGCATGGTCAGAGTTACCAAAAGGGCAGAGTTTCGAGGCGCTGCAGGATTCGGGGATGGAGGTAAAGCACAGGTCGAGTAGAGAGGCTTTACCTTCCCGGTTGAAGGCAAAACGAGTGGGGAAGTTAACTATCTGTGTGAGGGAATGGGAGATTGAAAAAATTAAGCGTTTGAATGCCTGCATGGTCAGTAGTAGCATTCTTAAGCCACAAGGTGTGATGGGCGTTAAAGTCACCAAACACAGAAATGTGAGCAAACGGGTGAAGGGAGAGAGCCTTGTCTATGCTGTCAGAAACTCTATCAAGTATCTCACAGTCTTGAGAGGATGGAGAGCGGTAAAGGAAGAAGAGATAGCTTACTGCATTAAGGAGAGAGAGTCGGAGACACATGTATGACTGGTCAGGCGATTCGAGAGAGGACTCTCTGGCCAGAGGATATATATATATATATATATATATATATATATATATATATATATATATATATATATATAGACATGTTCAACTCCCAGCGGCGACAGTCTTTTTCATGCTTAAACGCAATTGTCAGGCCTGTGTCGAAAAAAACTGTAAAAGAACGTCAAAGCTATATAAAAGATAATCAATGTTAAATGCCTATGGAAACCCGAAAGGGTAATTCAAGTTAAAATAGACTCATTACAATAATTACAGCTAAGAAGCTGTCTAGGGACGTTCGTTAAGTTTCACGTCAACTGTCATATATATTATAGGATTGGTATATACGTAATAAATTCCAATAACCAACAAATCCTATTCTTAAAAGAGTGCAAAATATAACATAAAAATGTTATAAAATCACTACAAAAATAGCCATTTTGTTCCTGGTGTCTTATCAAGTGATGGTGTGCAATGTAGAATACAGGGTTGGTACTATTGTGGTCATGTGTTCGAATTTTGAATCTGATCGCGTCTGTTGTTTTTTATTCTGTTACTGTATATAGCAGTGTACTCACATGGAAGAACGCAGAAGACAGTTCCGATTTCCCTGGTCGTAAAGTGTGCCATCGTGTATATATATATATATATATATATATATATATATATATATATATATATATATATATATATATATATGAAGAAACATGTATATAGTTAGTTTCCAAGCGTAGCTTAGATGGGGTACAAATACTTTCGGCCTTGTACCACATCTAATCTACGCTTGTAAAATAACTATATATATATATATATATATATATATATATACGTAAGGAGATAGAGAGAGAAGGAATACTCTCCCGTCGGATTCGGCATATGACTCTCCATCAGCTTATAGGTTAGTCGATATATGTTCAGATTAAATATGAAACTTCAGTTCCACAAAAGACTTAGAGACAAGCTGTGTACAAGATTTGGGCTTATGGGATAATAATATCAGTTTAATACAGTTTGTTTAGTCCAGATATATATATATATACAATTTTATCAGTCAATAAACCTATCTATCTATCTATCTATCTATCTATCTATCTATCTATCTATCTATCTCTCTATATATATATATAATTAATCACTATTTTTGACTTTGTGTTTAATGTATGTATGTTCATTTACTTTTTTTCTCGACCGCATTACTTATAGAGGTGAATGTTATTAATGACCTCTGCTGATGATGGTTGGAGAATTCTCAAGACCGTTCCCGAGCATCAAGTCCGTCAGCCATAATGCCTGCCACCCTAGCTTTCCTTCCTCCCATCGCGGGCACTCTCCCGCCTGACTGACGGCAAAGGCATTATCTGCTTTAGGACAGGAAAGGAGAAAATGTGTTTTTAAAAGCTGCAACATAAGCTTATGTTAGGAAAAATGCTTCTTCTATTATTACAACTTTTGTTGTACGTCGTATTTGTTTATTATCTTTGGTGTCGTTTCTTTTCTTCTTCTTCATATTTTTTATTACTCCTTTCATTCTCTACCTTTTCTTATATTTATCGATCTGAAGTATATATATATATATATATATATATATATATATATATATATATATTTTTTTTTTTTAAATATGATTCCACCGCGACACGGAAATTACTAAGTTTCGAAACTGGTCAGCAGTATTTAAGTTTAATTCCAATATTAATTTAACTACTGGGTGGTATTTTCAGCCAAAAGCGTTCTTCTGATTAAAAAAAAAACGCTCATATATATATATATATATATATATAACCGTTCACAGATTGTTACGCTGCATCACATCTCACCAGCGTGTCTAGACGTGCGATTGCTTCAAGCCGGGATCGAGAGCCGACCAATTTGATATTAATCGGAGACTCGCACCTCTAGGCCATCACCGCAATGTAGGCAGCTAATGAACATTTAACGCATAAGGTTTTACTGTCTAACAGAGTGTTCAACTCATAGGGAACACACACACACACACACAAATATATATATATATATATATATGTGTGTGTGTGTGTGTGTGTGTGTGTGTGTGTGTGTGTGTGTGTGTGTGTGTGTGTGTGTGTGTGATTTCAAATCTCGATATTCGATTCATGAGGAAGGTGATATTTTCTTTCGGTTTGGAGGGAGGATTGGAAAGTACTTGAGAACCATACCGAGGAATGACCCAAGACTGCTAAGTTAACTTGGGCAGATAGAAACTGTTGATGGTTGTGCTAGCAAGAAGTCACAAGTCACCGTGACCGAGGCTTTGATCGTTATTCAAACTTATCACCACACCAGATTATGTGATCTCTTCCAGAAGCTGTAACTAAGGTCGGCTCAGCATAGATTTAAGACACAAGAAATTATTGACAGTGAAGGAAAATGATGAAATGCTAGTGAGGAGAAAGGACAATAAACGAACAGCTTTAGGAAAAGAGAAGATGGTGACAATGCCACTAAGACCCAAGGGGTTACTGGGAGTGAAAGAGAATGAAAAGACTTTCGTGAATAGAAAGAGCAATAAAAGACAGAGGATGGCGATTGGCGTTGTATTTAAACTTTTGAAGATCGTTGTCTACAAGAAAGCAAGAAGCCGATCGAAGATCGACTGGTTTATTTGTTTTTACAGGTTAGATCCTCCTTCGGGTTAACTGAGATTCAAATTTCAATTCAATTTTTCTTATACATTTAACGTGAGACAACAACTGCGTGTGGGTTTGCAAGCTCACCGCTTGATAATCGTTGAACGCAAAGGACTCAACAGCGATCAAACAAAGAAAAGGCCGGCAAGCTCATCACACTTACGAGAGAATTAGTTCAGGCGCTCACAATGGATAAAGGCCAGGACTTTAATCTTTTCGTTAACGAAAACCACCAAATAATTGCTCAAGTGACAAAGTAATTTGCCAGTGTATTTTTAAGCAGCCAAAGGCGATCCGGCTGTTCTGTCATGAGTAATCAGACCAAGTCACAAAATGCATAATTTTCTCAGTGCTAATGGCGTAATGCCAGATAACAACATGGCGGCAGATGAGGAATGTCGATGGATATCTATGGCCGAATGAAGAAAAAAAAAAACAACAAAATGCCGGCATTTAAATTACTCTTAAAAATGGGAGAAAAACCGTAAACCATGTAGATAATAATGGTATTTTGGTTCTGTTATATATATATATATATATATGGGTAAATAGATACGAACCGAATGAGATAGATAGATAGATAAGCTTGTTTGATTTGTTTTTAGGCCTTATCAGTCTTTTATAGGTTATTTAAAGCTGGAACATATTTGGGGACTGAAAGAATTATTCTTGTTTTTGCTTTTTTTTTTTGTATTAACAATTCCTCGGAGATAATACTAATTTTCAGATACAAGTCCTAATATTAGTTAACTCATGGATGGGGGAAAAAAGTTAAATTCAAACTTTTTCCAATAATAGTTTTAATGAACCTGACTAGAATTCGAACTCGCATTTCCGCTTTCTCATTCCGAGATTTTATCCATGACACCAATGGCACGTCCAAGCTTACGCCACAAAGTATTACCAAGCAGTCCCCATCTAGTTAATGACGTTGCCCAAATCCGGTGATCGGCCGTAAGCAAGATAGATAGATAGATAGATAGAAAATTGAGAGATATACTGGAGTGAATCAAAGATGGCAGGCTAGAACCGTTCAAAGAGTCTTTCTCAAAGACATTATAAATATTAAATTATGATAAAAAGCAATTTCCTTTCGTCTGATATCTGCCTGTCTATGCAGGCAGACCGAGAGAATTATGTTATATATATATATATTCAATTATAGAAATTAAATTAAAGTCCCTAGTTCTGTTTCATTTTCGCATTAAAGTACCTAATTCTGTTTAATTTTCAAATTCGCTTGAAAATGAAACAGAATTAGGTACTTTAATTTAATTTAATGAAACAGAACTATGTACTTTAATTTAATTTCTATAATTGAATTGGAAGTTTTAACTTCTGTCTTTGAAACATGGTAATTCCTGTGTGGCGATGGAATCATACTTTAAAAAAAAATTCATAATCTAAGTTCTACTTGTGTATCGAGCACTGTTTTTCCTTTTCTTTTTTTTTTAAATAAAAACAAAAATACTAAAGAACTTCGGATCATCAATCTAACGATTCTTTCTTATTTTATCAATATATTTGCACATACACACACACACACACACACATGCTTATATATATATATATATATATATATATATATATATATATATATATATATAAAACATTATATATATATATAAAACATTATATATATATATATATATATATATATAATGTTTCATGTGTTCTTATAATATTTTTCATTTTTGGAAATTAATTATGTAGAAAAGTTCCGAATGTTTTGTATGTCCGAAGGCTTTTGGTTATACTTTTAGCCATTATCAAGGACGATTTTGTTTTTACTGAATGCAAGGATTTTCTAATGTATGTATAGAGAGTTACAGGAATGTTTTATTTTCCAAACACGGTCGGGGCGTTGTGGCCGTGTTCATAGTTGATCTTACTGAGTATTGGCTTTTTCTTTTTTTATTAATAATGCTTCCAAAAAGGCTAAAAATAATGGAACGAACAGAAAAGGATATAAATGAAAAGAAGTCAGCTATATGAGAAGAATGCTTTTATCTTCGGTGTTCCATGTCAATTTCTCTTTTCGCGTATATTTCAGTTTATTTAACGGATTTCTTTCATTCTTTTTCTTCGATTACCGATTTCTTTGTTTCTTGGAAGTTCTTATATTTATTTATCCGGAATCTATAGATTTACATATAATCTCTATCATCTAATCTGGTGCATGTCAGTGCATCTGCATTTTTGTGCTGCGTGTCAACACAAACCTTCGCCCAAGTCCTTGCTAATCACGCCCACCCAAATATGGAAAGCCATAAAAGCTACAAAAGGAAAAAGAAAACAGGGAATTGAAAATAATGTGACCAAATATAACGGAGTTATTTCAAGGTGTCCCTGCTAATGTTTTCTTTATTCACGCCATTAGGAAACATCACAATTATGAATTTTATGCCAAGAACTGATCAATCGCTACAAAGACGAGCCGATATTCTTTGGTGTCTTGAATACATATTCGCAAATTAGCGGTCCTACTTTAACGTTATGGTTAACAATCACACCTCAAAGACTAATTCGTTAGTAACATCGATCCGCACTGTTGTGGTAGACAAAACCATAATTTGTAAAAAAAAAAAAAATAAATAAACACACCTACTGAAACTAACAATAAGTAGACCTTTATTTTAAAAAAATCGTAAATGACACGTTATTTGCAAAAATACAATTTTAGATTTTGGTTTGGTTTGGTTTGGTTTGGTGTTTGTTTTACGTCCTGTCAACCTCAATGGGTTATTTAATGCCGACAAAATTTTCATTACTGGCTTGGTTTGCTTTGTTTTGTTTTACGGCATATCAACCTCAATGGGTTATTTAATGCCGACAAGATTTTCATTACTGGCTTGGTTTGCTTTGTTTTGTTTTACGGCATATCAACCTCAATGGGTTATTTAATGCCGACAAAATTTTCATTACTGGCTTGGTTTGCTTTGTTTTGTTTTACGGCATATCAACCTCAATGGGTTATTTAATGCCGACAAGATTTTTATTGCTGGTTTGGTTTGTTTTGTTTTGTTTTACGGCATATCAACCTCAATGGGTTATTTAATGCCGACAAATTTTTTATTGCTGGTTTGGATTGGTTTGTTTTGTTTTACGGCATATCAACCTCAATGGGTTATTCAATGCCGACAAGATTTTTATTGCTGGTTTGGTTTGCTTTGTTTTGTTTTACGGCATATCAACCTCAATGGGTTATTTAATGCCGACAAAATTTTTAATATTTTTTTCTTCAAAAAAACCTATTTGTGGTAATATTTTTTTCTTCAAAGATCTATTTCTGGCAATATCTTTTTAAAAAAATATATAGCTGGTAATATTGTTTTTCAAAAAATGTACAGCTGGTAATATATTTTTTTTTCAAAAAATTGATTGCTCGTAATATTTTTTTTTTTTTTCAAAAATGTATAGCTGGTATTTTTTTTTTTTTCAAAAAATATATATCTGGTAATATTTTTTTTCAAAAATGTATTGCTGGTAAAAAAATTTTACGAAAATGTTTTTGCTGGTATTAAAATCTATTTTTACACTTTTTGACCCTGTTTTTTTTTTTTTAGAGGAGTTAACTATTTGCACATAGCTGTGACCCTAACAGGTGCTACCAACCCGTGTCATGGCGGACCTGGGAACACCAGCAATTAAGAGGTTGTTCCATGCTCCTCAAAACCTGGTCAGAGGCCTTAGTGTCAGATGTATTTTATCGCCTTATCCAGGACGCGGCTGTAGTTTATCGTCATACCCAGGACGAACAATTTTAGATAACAATTTCGTAATTATTTGGTATTCATATATTTGTAAATGACTATTTGTGATGAGCTATTATAAATAACAATTTTGAAATGGTACTTTACAATTATTTACAATAGCTTTTTTGTAATAGTTATTTACATATTAGTAAATAAAAACACTGTAATACCATAATTCCACATGTATAATACGCATTTTTTCTAAAAAGTAATAATTAAAATCAGGGGTGCGTATTATGCACAGCCACAAAAAATCTTTTTAAAATTTGTCGTAAAATAAAATAAGAATTATCCTAAAACTAAATTAAGATAATATTATTCTGTTTAAAAGCATTTTTTTTTAAAATAAGAGTAGGAAACGCTGGCCGTAATGAAATTGGAGTGGTACAATTTATAGGGTTTGATTACAAAAAAAGGGGTGTGTATTATGCGTGAGTATAAACATTTTCCCACAATTTTTGGGGGTGCGTATTATGCAAATTGTAAATTGTATTGTTAATAACAATTTTCAGATAGCTACTTGTGAAAATATATTGTAAATTATAATTTGTAAACAGATATTTGTGAAAACTTGTTATAAATAATACATAGCTACAGGTATACCTCACCATAAGTGGTTAATTAGCTCCAGAGGTCACGACTTAGGTCGAAATAACCACACAATGAACGACGAAAAAGCACTCACCATTGCCTATTACAGTATTTATGATATGGAAGTAGAGTATTCTGAATAAAATAATTAATTTTCACCTTAACATCCAGTTATATAGGCTTATGCTTAGTGTTAGCATTTGCAATGGAACTTTCTTGAGAGCCATGGGCAAAAATGTATTCTAAATCACAATTGAAATGTAATTGAAAGAACGTCAACGGCAGAGCACAGATGTAAACAAGTTTAAATACAAAAATTGGAGTTGGAGTGAGAAAAAACGCCCGAGTGCCGCCTGTCGGCAAGAATTTGAAATGTGACCATCTGCTGAAAATACTTTATTATACCAATTCTTTTGTTTTGATGACTCCATTATATATATATATATATATATATATATATATATATATATATATATATATATATATATTCATTACACACAACATGCTATCTGTCAGATCACGCTCTATTTCGTAGTAAAGTTACACTGCATCTGCAAAAGCGAAGGATTATAAAATTTACAGTACCCAAGCGCATTAACGTACTGCCTCTTAAATCGACTGAAACGAAAATTGAGCTCTCTGACAAAATTGATGCTGCACTTGATTCTGTAAACATTACCAATGATATCGAATCATCTTGGAAGGCTCTGCGTGATGCAACATATTCTACATCCTTGGAGGTTCTCAGCCTGCCACATCATAAACATCAAGACTGGTTTGATGACAATAATACAGAAGTATATATAGCAGCTTATAGATCAATCGCACTCTTCTCATAAGGCATGGATTGAGGACAAGAACTCGTTCGATAAGAAGATGGCTTACAAGAAGTGCAAAAGTCAGGTTCAACAAGCCCTCAGAGCCATGAAAGAGCGTTGGTGGTCTGAAATAAGTGGAAACCGACAGCAGAGTCCATTATATATATATATATATATATATATATATATATATATATATATATATATATATATATATATATATATATATATATATACAAGTATAGGATTGGTATAGACGGAATTAAATTCCAATAACCGAAAACATTATTCTTCAAAGAGTTCTCAATACAGAGTATTATTTTAAAATTTATTTGAATAGAATTTTGTGTTTATTGTTATTTTAGCGTTTTGTCGTTTCTAATATTTTAACTTCCGATGTAAACTCGAGTCAAACGACCTAACGCGAGTTTTATTTTTCCATATAATATTTAAGAAAAACCGACGTATCTTCGAAAATGACGTAACTCGAAACGACTTAAGCATAGGTATCGCTGTATTTGTAAATGTCTCTTGTTAATAAACCTTGCTGTTATTTTTGAAAAGCTATTAAAATGACAATTTCTCAAATAGTTCTTTAAGATTGCTATTTGCAATAGTCTTTTTATTTAGCTATTTGCAATAGTCTTTTATTTAGCTATTTGCAAATAGCTATTGTAGATGTTGAGGAAATATGAATGTGTAAAAAGCTATTTGTGGTAAAATAACAATTGGTAAAAACAGTTCGCAAATTAGTACGCTTAAACGTCGCCTTTTGTGCACTCGTTTCAAAGACCAATTTTCTGTTGTCACGAAATCGACCCACATCGGTTCCTACCCACATAGCCTTGTGGTAGACTATTGTTATCACCCTTCTTAATCATCTTGCAAACCACGTGGTATATTGTGGATAATCAAGCAAAATCTCAAAGCCAACACCTGACGCCCGTCTTGAAGAGAGATGTAAACAAGTGTACTTTCTTTATGAGCCTTCATTTAGTCACCTTATGTCGGCAAATATTCAATGGCGCATCTGAGTAATTGGTTTAAAATTCATGACTTTTTCAAGTGATTCTCATTTGCTATTGAAATCAGATTTTGCTGGACAGTTTTCAGAGTCTTATCGTCTTTGGAGTTCTTTATATTCAAATGACTTGTCTTTGACACTATTTCATGTAAGGATACTGTCCTATTATGCGAAAAAGAATATTAACCCTTGATTAACGAAGCTTTTCGCATGGGGACACGGTGGAGTAATGGATAGCGGATCGGATTGAGCAATCGGAGAGCCGAATTTGAATTCCAGTCGAATCCATTACATTTACTTACGTACTAATGCCCTTGGGAAAGGTATGAATCCTCTTCTCCTTCCAGCTATGGGTAAATAGCAGGACGGACCGGATAGTCTACCGTAGAAAGAAATGGCAACCTACTGCGGTATCGAAACATACAATATCGCCAAAGCGTGTATCACATATGGCACATGACTGACACAGCGTCTCACACCTACTAAGACCTCCACCCAAAGACTTGTGGTCGTTGCTACCCTGGAGATCTGAATTAAGATGCAGTTTTATCTTTATTTATCTGACATGTGCGTTTTCATAGATCGATGCGTCCCCATAACCAGGCTTGCTGGGGTAGAGTTGTTTTATCTCATTGTCACCTCTAGAATGATTGCCAAGTTTACAAGACCAAGTTTATCCTGCTATTTAATCCATATATGGGGGAAGAGATACATTTGTACCATTCGCTAGTGCGTAAGTGAATGTAACGAACGCGTTCGGTACATGGCATCCTCAGCCACCTCCTGTAGAACCACATCTATGCTGCCTCAAGTATCCTCTATATCTTTGAGGAGATTGTTAGACATTTTGACGGTCGTCTTCGAGTATAGAATCCAGAGGTTAGCAATGAATATTTCGGAGACCGTAGGAAAGCGTAGTTCAGGTTCGCAGTGGATATCGCAGCATAATAGCAGAGCGTAGTACTCCCTTCTGTCATCTTCGCCTGACAAGTTGGCACTGGTCATTCGGGTAGGGTAAACAAAAATGGCCGCCTTTATATACGACGGATAGAATGTTCTGCGGGTTCTGATTGGTTAACCTTCTATTGGTAGACTATAAAGCTAGTCAAGGCATTTGGACTAATTCACTAGTTACATGATATACACAAAAAACTGTAACAGAGATTGTCTATCCTTCATTGCCATAAAAGAGAACTGATATTATGTAACAGATTAGTACTCTTTTCTTTGTTTCTAACGGGACGTTTCTGTTTTTTTTAATACTTTGCTTAGCTTTTGGAAGGCATTTTTCGCTATCCCAATGCGCCTTTGGATTTCAGTACCACACTTTCCTTCCTCTGTTAAAACCCTTCCCGAATTCATTAGTACAGGTCCTTTATCCGAAATTCCAAAATCCGAAAACCTTCAAGGTCTAAAAGTTTTTCAGATGCTCTCATGATTTGCTACAAATGGAAAATGTCAGAAAGCACTGGGAAGGTTCCTAGGTGATGGACAACAGTTCTAAGTGACCTCATCTGGACTGGCTATGTTGGCGTCATTTTTTTTTTTTTTTTTTTGTAGCGATCATTATAGAAACACGTTCGTTCGTGGATTACTTACCAAGTGTTTCGTGCTCAGTAAAGATATTATATAACATGTCAAAAGTCCTGCAAATACCTATATGGGTTGTTAAAAGAAAGAATATGTGTTTATCGATATCTCTTAAATTCAAACTGTTAGAAAAACTACACTCTCCCTCTAGTTACTCACACCTGATGTAGAAGAAGTGTAACATTTATATGTTTTTTTCTAAGTAGTCATCTTCCTTTTGGTACACGTATAGGAAGTATAAAACATTATTGTGAGGAATAAGAAGACTTATCTCCAGCAAAGCAAATTTGCATGGCGTGTCAGGTCCTGTTGAAAGATCGCGACCGGCATTAAAGGAGAAATGGATTATTCTGAAATTCCGATATCGCTGGCAGACGTACAAAAGAAAAAAATATTAAAAAAAAGACTAAGAATTCAAACAAGCTTGAATTTATAAAACCGGAAGTCTCGGGCAAACGAGAAGTAAGTCTCGTATGCAAATTTTAGTTGCCCCCGACGCAGGCATAAATAGCGAGTCTGAGAGGAAGACGCTTTGGCGTTTGTTGACATGACGGTGTACATACGAACGAGATCGAGAGGATAAGAAAGAGGTCACACGTGGCAGCTCAGTTGGTAGAGCGGAGGACTGGAAAAGAAAGCAAGCGATCTAATCCATTTCACTCATCGCAAACGACGGACGAATTGAATTAACTACAATTATTTTTACGTGAAATCTAAATTTCACCACTTAAAATCCCTGTGGGGATTACATGACTACTTTCATTACATGTGCCTGTATGTACACCAAATTTATTAAATTTTATATAAAACTAATTTCAGGATATATGTTATTTATGTAAAACTACCTTCAGGGTATACGTTGAAGCTGCGCTATAAAATGTAAAGGGATATCAAAATCTGGATAAATGTGGAACCCAAAGAACTTCCGGACCCAAGAATTTCAGATAAAAGATTCTCAATTTGTGATATATATATATATACTAGCAGCATGGCCCGGCGTTGCCCGTGCTTTATTCAAAAATCATACGACTCATACAGCAATCGCTATCGTTTGACTTAAAATATTTTTGCCCTTCCTTGCCTTTAAAGGAGTGCTCTTTGCCGTGCTGATGTTGCTACATGTCTTACTTCTTGCCTATCTCACACTGCGAATTTTTTCTAAGCTCTATACTAAACATTAAATCTGTTACGAAAAAAGAACTAAACAAAATGAACACAAAACGATCAGCTTTAAAAAAAGGACTCGTAACTGGAAAAACCGAATAAAAAAAAGAACGTTAACAACAAATACTTTTTCACACCCAACCCAGTCCTACGGATTCAGAATCAACGTTGAGTTTAAGCAAGCGAATCAGCCAATTGGAGTAAAGTGCCATGCAGATTTAAATTTTTCCCACTTGTGACGAATGCAATTTATGATATAATATAAAAATTGCACACTATATATATATATATATATATATATATATATATATATATATATATATATATAATATTGGTAGCAGAATTATTGCATAACAATTCGATCAATTTTGTTTTGCTAATATAAGTTGAAAACACCGAAAATTCAATCTATCGCTGCTTTATAATAGATGAATCTAATTTTGATGCACTCTAGTGTTTTGTTGAACGTGCCTACTCGTCGACCTTGTAGGTATATATGATTCATAATTCTTCAAAAATATTGTTTACTGATGCCTTTCAGGCATGAAAGTATTCACTCAAAATAAGAATGTGTTGCATAGCTATAAGGCTATTATTACTAACATGGCAACCGAGGAGAATCGTTCGCGTTACAGGCATTGCTGTTAGTGGTTTTCCGCCATTTTCTCCTTCCTATTTAGAGATTCAAAACAAGCACATATAATACCGTGGCAAGCAAAAGGAATGAAAAAAAAAAGTGCTAAAATATTAATTTATTGAAATGTCTGTGTCTGCCAGTGTACGTTTCGAAGTGTTTTTTTTCTTGTCATTAAGGACTGTAGTATAAGTTTTTGCGTAAACACCTAGCCAGTCAGAAAGAAGAAAACGGGTTTTTTGATGGCATGAGGAACCCGAAAATAGGTACTGCATGTGTTTTTGCTTTTTGGTTGTTTGCGTAAATATCAGCCAAATTATTCTGGTTACTGCAGCTTTGTGGTACAGGGAAACAAACACAGATAACTCATGGCATGAGTTTATAAACATAGAATAATCAGTAAAAATGGACAGTCATGCCAGCAAATCCCCCCCCCCAAAAAAAAACGAAGTATCAAAAGGACGGTATGCATATGAAAAAAAAGATTTTAAAAACACACACTCCCATCACATTTTGCTTGCCTCAAAACACTCACTAGTTCTGTAAAACTCACCATTTCTTTCTACGTTCACTGATGATGACTTAAAAAAGTCGAAAGCTGAAAAAATATTTCTTCCGAAATGAACTTTGCAAAATATCTGACGGAATTTCCTCCTTATCTGAAAAGGATTATCGGTAATTTTTAAAAGTCGATCAATAAAATTAATCGGCACAAAATGTATATATATATATATATATATATATATATATATATATATATATATATATATATATAAATGAACATTGAAGTCAACACTCAGAGGCGTCAGGATGTTTCATGCTAGACGCAATCGTCAAACCAATCATCAGTCGGCCTGACGGTTGCGCCTAGCATGAAACAGCCTCTGTGTGTTGACTTCAATGTTCACCTTTATATTTATATTTACATACCTCTGTCTCTGATACTGAGCACTTTATCCCATAAATACAGCACACGTTAAAACTATATTTCTTATATATATATATATATATATATATATATATATATATATATATATATATATATATATGTATAGGGTGGTATGGGTAAATTGTCGCCATTTTATATTTTAATTTCGCGGATGTTGTTTCTATTTGATTTTATATGCAAAATATATTAGAGTAAGTTGGGCACCGTCTGTGAGAAAACGACCTCCATGACACAATTCACACCCCCAGAAATTGGGAAATGGCAAGCTGTACAGCTTGGCATCCGAACATTCCAGATTGTTTGGGTATGAGTGAATAGGATTCAGAAAGACTTGAATGAGTCTAATGGTGATCACAAAAGTACGTCAGCTCGAAAAACTCACACTGTTCGTTCTGATAAGACATTTGTGGGTGAGATCTTCCTCAAGTCAATGAAGACCATAGCTAGGGAGGTTGTGCTGGCCTGGGTCATGGGGGTGGCTACTGGAAGACCCTTATGTCTGGCAACAGGACTCTGCATAATGCCACACAAGCAGGAGAACCCAGTCATGGCGGTCAGACAATTTCTGCGACCACATCATCCCTTACATCTGGACAATTTTGCGTAATTTAGACAATTTTTCTATCATAAATTTTGAATTTTTTTTTTTTTTTGTTTAGGACAGGCAGTTTTAACTGTCCTAGATTGTTGTCATTTTAATATATCTAATAAGCTGACTTGCTTTCTTTTGATATTCCAAATTGAAGGAGATTGCTGTTAAAGCTTTTTAAACTCACCCGACTAAACACCTCTAGTTTGCGAAACTGCAGTCGTGACGTGAAGACAATTTGAAAGCTTTATTTTGTCAGATATGCATCAAAACTGCACCTCATTCACCCTACATCTCAGATCTTCTACCTTTGACTTTTGGTTGTTTCTTAAGCTGAAGAGAAATATAAGGACCGAAATAAAGTATGCTGTGGCAAAGGTCCTGGACACCTTAACATTGGATCGCTTCCATTGGGTCTTCACATTCAAGTAGATTGAAGTCAGATGATCCTCACTTAAAGGTGAGAAGAGTTATGTAATTCTTTGAAATTAATAAATGTATCGCCTAAAAAGTCTCAATATATATATATATATATATGTGTGTGTGTGTTGGGGGGGGAGTGTGTGTATATAAATATATATATATATATATATATATATATATATATATATATATAGATAGATAGATAGATAGATAGATATATGTAATATATTATATATATTATTATTTATATATTATATGCGCGGTACTTATTAGAAAGCGCTCAATATCAGAGATAGAGCTAACATATTTGGTTGGATTGATGTGAGTCTGACGAACGCAAAAGCCTGAAAACCAGTGTCACAAAAATCACATCAATCCAATCCAACCAAATATATATATATATATATATATATATATATATATATATATATATATATATATATATATATATATATATATATATATACTGTCATCCACAGACAGTATATATATATATATATATACTGTCATCCACAGACAGACTGTTTCGCTGTATCACAGCTCATCAGTGTGGCTAGACGTCCGGTTGCCGCTAGCTAGGATCGAAACTCGACTGAATTGGCGTCAGTCGGGGATTCTACTACTAAGCCGTTGGTGTACGGTACGGCAGGGATGTAGGTGATTTAAGTGTATTTATTTTTTAGATAAACAAACAGTAACTGAGAGAACTCGATTCGTTTTACCGAAGAGTCTTGCATTATTAGCCTTACGGCTAGTCACTGTTTACAAAGCCACACTTCCTTCCCAGAGAGTTCAACCAAATCAATTTTTCAGGAGCATATATATTGTCATCCACAGACAGGCTGTTTCGCTGTATCACAGCTCATCAGTGTGACTAGACAATGGTGGACTCTCCTGTCGTATTCGACGTATGAGGGTCAAGCAGCTCAGTTCCTAGAAACCGACAGCCAGGTACCAGCACATGATTTGATTAGGGTGGTGAAGACTTTGTGCACAACCAACCACACTTTTTAAAGGGCTGAATACAGAGACCTGGTGCCACAAGGTCCCTAAGCGACCCTCCACAGGTTTTGAATTCAGAGTTGTCCTTCTTCTTCAAGGCTGTCTTCCTATTTACATATAGAGAACAGGTGTGTTGTTATTTTTGAGGATAAGGTTAGCTGTCTTAAATTTTAATTTAAATTAATTTGATTTTTTTTTATTTGGGTCAATTGGGGTAGTGTATTCTTTGTAATATTTCAAAATAAAGATTCATCTTGTTTGTAGTTAATGTGCATTTGGTTTTTGTAGAAAATATTTATGTAATTTTTGACTGTATGTTCACTATCATTGTTATTTACTTTGGGGAGAAATAGTCTAATTTGGTGGTCTATAAAGTGGTTAGGGAAATCATTGTTAATTAGTGTTTGTTTTACATTATTGAGTTCTTTAAGGAAGAGTAGTTGAGAGGATGAATTCTGGTGTGTTCTTTTTTTAGAAAGATTTTTATTACTGATATTTTGTATATGAGTGGGCCTTTTTCTTTTTTAAAGTTAAGGTGACATGAGCTTCTGCTAGTAGGCTTTTTATATAATGAGGTGATAAAAGTGTTATTATATTCTATGAGAACATTGGAATTATAGAACATTTGGACAGTTTCTACACACTCTGGGTTCAAAAAAGAAAGCACTTATTCAAACACAAAAAATTAAATAAGCTTAATCATAATACCGTGTCTGTCATTTTTAATGAAACATGCATATGCATATATACATAGTATAGTATGTTTTGGATGGAGTCTGGTAAGTTTGTGTGTGTGTTTAAATGGGTTCTAATAGAGCTATGGTCAGATTTTTGATGGGGTGGATATTTCCGAAATTCTCACGCTTGTTGGAACCAATTCCATGTCTCTGGAGTGAGTGACGCCATTTAAACTGTGATTTTTATGTGTATAGTAATTTATTTGTTACTTCTTGCTTCTGCACACATCAATATATGATCCTCAATGATGAAAGATGCATTATTCATGTATAGATAGATATATATTATTTACATAGATAGATAGATTAGAACAAAACGATATATATATATATATATATATATATATATATATATATATATATATATATATATATAGAGAGAGAGAGAGAGAGAGAGAGAGATAGATAGATAGATAGATAGATAGATAGATAGATAGATAAACGAAGTATCCAAAAATACATGTGAGATTACTGAGGTTTTCTCAGCCAGACCACTTCCCAAACATAACAAAGTATGAGGATTTTCTTATAGTTACTTTTTGGTCGGGCTGAAAAGTTTTCAACACCCCTCCACCCCGTGTATACATATATTGTTTTTTTGCCAGAATCAAATGTTATTATATAGAAATTAATATCATCATAATGAATACACTTTATTTTAAACATTACAAAACAAAAACATTAGATAATTGTCTTAAAATAAGTCTTTATTTTAAGTTTTCCAAATATTCGAGGACAAATAAATGGCCTGGTGTTATAAGAAGATAAACGATGACAGACGGATATTTTAGAAGTCAAAGAGAATTAAATGACTTCCTTGATGTTTATTGTCAAATGTCTTCTTTATCATGACAAAATTTAATTAACTTTCACGCAGCAAATATAATTATTATTAAAAACGTATTTATGCATTTTAAGAGGACTATCTCTATCTATCTATCTATCTATCTATCTATCTATCTATCTAGTTCAGTCCGATCATACCTATCTGATTCTTTTCATATCTATCTATCTATCTATCTATCTATCTATCTATCTATCTATCTATCTATCTAGTTCAGTCCGTTCATATCTATCTCATTCTGTTCATATCTATCTATCTATCTATCTATCTATCTATCTATCTATCTATCTATCTAGTCTATCCGTTCATATCTATCTATCTCATTCTGTTCATATCTATCTCATCTATCTTCATATCTATCTATCTATCTATCTATCTATCTATCTAGTGCAGTCCGTTCATATCTATCTATCTATCTATCTATCTATCTATCTATCTATCTATCTTATTCAATATATATATATATATATTTATATTATTATTTCCTTATATATCTATCTAAGATATGAACGATCTATCTATCGCTGTTCATACCTATCTATCTATCTATCTATCTATCTATCTCATTCAATTCATATCTGTTTTGATATCTTTCAGACTATCTATTTATTTCAGTCTTCCTATATCTATGTTTTCAAAAAGTCAGTTCAGTCTGTTCGTTCATATCTATCTATCTATCTATCTATCTATCTATATATATATATATATATATATATATATATATATATATATATATATATATATATTTGCCTGTCTATTTCATTTTAACTATATCTATGTATGTTATATCAGTCTGTTATTTCATATCTATCTATCTATCTATAAGTGTCTTCACATCTACCTTACTGTTTATATCTAGATTCTGTTTGATTATTATATAAAACATTGTTTTCTCGATAAGTTCTATTAAACAACAGATCTTGTGGAATTTAATGATATACTTGTATGGTAAATTATATAAAGTTTTATTGTTAATTTCAGCAATTCTCTGTCCATCAGCAATATTTATAATGACTTGCTTGGAGAAGATATTTTTCTTGCAATTATAAGTGCCTTATAATGTCTTATTTTTAAATAAATCCACCGATATGGATCAGGAAAAATATTTTTACGGCAATAACTAATACACCTGAACAATTTTTAATTATTGTACAATATGGGCTCTTTGACCTTTTAAAACCTTTATCAGTTCTCCAAACATTTTGATAATTTTTCTACTTCTTTCATATGATAACATTACTTGAACAATTTTTATTGCCTCCCAAATATTTTGTTAGGGCATTGTTCTTCCTTCTGATATATATATATATCTTTTATTGATATACCAAACATTTTCTTTTTGATTATTATCTAAAGAGGCTTGCGGCTATGATATTAATTTGGCATCTTTGAATGGCAAGGTGGGCAGTAGTTAAGCTTTGCAAAATGTGAAAATGTCTTGGTAAATATACGGTTTAGCTTAAAGCATCTTAGTTCTGACCCCAACCACTCAAACAAACATCTTGTCCAAGGATCTCAGCATTTATCTTGATGCCATCATCACCAGCCTATCATTTTACTGTCAAGAATACAAGCCATAAAAATAATTCAGTCTACACCCTATTTTCTTCTAAATCGTTTTACTTGAGTATTTACATGAATAGCACAAATTCTAACACAACCAACTGGTAACTCTACATTTATCAATAAAAATTGCTGGTGAGAAATCAGTTTTCGAGTACTTCTTTAGCAAACCTATTAAACATGTCTCCTTGTAACGTTTCCTTAAATGAGTTTGGTTGCTTTTATGTCCTTACTCAACGTTCTTTTGTTATATAAAAATTTCTATTGATATGCAAACACTCCTGTCTTGAATATTATTGTTCTTTTGTTGTTCATTATTTTGTTACATTTGCGATAATATATTTATAATAATAACAGTGTTTCTACAATATGCAGATGACATGTTGTAGTTTTCACAGTGGAGGCTTGTATTTCGCTAAGTCGGTCCGAAAAGGTTCCGACGTTCAAAACGTTAGGAACTTGAAATAATAGTTAATGACGCAGCAATCTAGTTGTAGTGGTTGATACTTTAAATGTCCGACATCGACTGACTCACTCAACTCCACTGAGCTCAACTGGCGACTGCTACTACTACTACTTATCTGTAGGAGAATCTATTTACCATAGAATAGGTTCGTTCCGGTATAACACATATCTTGTCTACGTTGATGGCTGACACAGACAAAACTGCAGAAACTCCTAGACAAGATAGTAAAAGGAAGCAGGGAGAAAGGACTAAGCATCAATTGAAAGGAGATAAATTGTATGATCGTTAGAAATATGAACAGCCCAAGGCACTAGCTGCGAATGGGGACGTCAAAATGAAACAAGTACAGAAATAGGAAATTGTTTTAACAGACAGTGGAATATGTGACACCGAAATCCGAACGCGCATTCGAATACCTAAGATGCCTTCCAAAATCTAAACAAAGTATTAAGAAACGGGAAAAAACAAAAAAAAAGATTGATGAACTGCTATATAATATCCTCCTATATGGTAGTGAATACTGGACATTTTCATCACAGATGAAGAGGAGATTTGGCGCTTCAGAAATGAGATTTATAGGATTAAGATCCTCTAGCATTCGTAAAACCCCCACATCATAGGCTCTAAATTTAATAATACAACAACGCATTCTGATTGGCTGGAAAATATCAATTTTGTGCCGTCAACTACGTCCGAATGTACCGACCTTAATTTTGACCCGAACAAAAATACATTTGCGCCCAAAATTCTGGAGCCTACCACGTGACGCATATTGTGTATATTAACGACATAAAATTCAGAAACAAACGGTGAGGTGGAAAAATCCAACCCGGAGCTATACCGCACGTGTCACTATTCTTCATTTCAGACAATACGTTAAAATTCTTTTAACACTAAAAACAGTCTGCATCGCTCTTTCAACACAAGCTAACTAAAAGTCAACAAATATCAAAGAAAGACAATCCTGTTAAAACATGAAGTAAGTCCACTCCATTCACACACAATTTTCGTAAACCTCAAGCTGTTTAATTTCAACATAGACCAAATTATACTGTATTATACTATCTCATGTTCACATACGTTATTCCACAAAGATCTATCTAATCAGAACATTAAAACTCAAATCCAAACATACAAAGACATTTGAATGTTTTAAACATTTTCAACAAATGTTTGTACATTTTGTTATATAAAATTTTCTTTTTATTGTTATGCAAACACTCTTGACTTGAATATTATTGTTCTCTTGTGGTTATTATTTTGTTACATTTGCAACAATATAAATTCGTAGGCGATTATCTCCATCTATAGAAAAGCACGCAATCTTCGCTCTACAGATTATACAGAAGGGTGTTAATACTATGGCTTTATTAATACTATGTTAATATATAGTGGGTCATCAGTTATAGTGAAATGTATGAGTGTTGAAACAGATTAGTTTGATTTGGCCTTGTTAGTTTGACAGCCCACCATAAGAAGAGTATAAAACAAGAAAATCAAATTGTAAAGTGAAACAACAAATTTATATACATATAAACCAATTAAGGTCTCTACAAATATAATTAATGTATTTTGGTTGATACAAGGTCGTCAAAATGTTCGTAGTAGTCCTTGCAAGAATAAGTTTATGTGTACGTAGGCAGGAACGTATGTGTAGATGTATGTATGTATGAGCGTTATCGTAGGGTAGGGATGCCTTTGAAGTAATCGCTCAGTCTTAAAATGTTCCGTTCGTTTATGAAGTATCAAAGATGTGAGGGAGAAAGGTAGAGATAATAATAACGATCGCTTGACGTTTGTCAAGGGACGTGTTAATACGCTCGTGTCTCCTTCTCTCTGGTGACAGGCGAACATGTCCGTCTTTTATTTTGTTTGTGGGGCTTGAAATGGTCATTTGGGAATTCACTCCCGGATATGATTCGGGCCTTTTCATGGGACGACGAACAAACTTCGCATCGGCTCGCGAAAAGGTCCGTAAAAGAATTTTGTTTCTGAGAATTGAAGATTATTTGAATTTTGTTTTTAAAATGCTTCCTAGTTTTCTATTGGCCGAAAAAAAAAGGTGTGAAATTTCACGAGTTTTGTTTTGAATTCGCTTTTGCGTGTGTGTTAAGCAAAGTTTGTAAATTCGAGTCTTTTTAATTTCTAACAAAATCAATGAGTCAGTGTTTAGCATTTGAATCTTAAATCTAGATCGTTTTGTTCACTATAAACTCTACATTTATCAGTAAAATTACTGATGAGAAATCAGTTTTCGAGTACTTCTTCAGTAAACCTATTAAATATGTCTCCTTGTAACGTTTCCTTAAAGGAGTTAGTTTTATGTCCTTACACAACTTTCTTAATAGGGATCATTTTTTTTCTCTGTCTACATTTTCAAGACAAACTACAAATATTTTCTTGTTGTGAATACATTTTTTTATTACCTTAATAAATAGATTGAACTCTTTTTGTGAATTAATTTTAATATTTTATATGACTAGGATAAACTTGGATTACATTAAAATGCATGAAAAATAACTCCTCATTTTAAAATACTTATAATTTATTTATTAACGAAATTTTACAAAAACTGGATATAAGTGGAAAGCTTTTCGCAGGAGGTTTTATTTAAAATTCGATATGGGCACCGGATTTCGCTACCAGATTCTCGAGCCACCCAAGAATAGCATCAATTGATTTCACTAAGAATTCTTGTGGTATGGAAGACATAACTTCTTGTGGTCACCCTTCAAGTTCTTCCAAAGTCTTGGTTTGGTTTAATAGACTTTCTTCTTTAACCAACCCCAAAGAAAATGTCTCAGGATGTTAAGTTAGAACACTTGGCTGGCCACTCATACATAAACTGGTAGTTACTTTTCAGTCACCCTGTATA
>CAHIKZ030005236.1:1792500-1802500 GCA_903632075.3 Acanthosepion pharaonis | reverse complement strand
TTATTTACACTATTTACATTGTTCGGACTGTTGTCCTTGTCTTTGTTGCCATATTCACGACGTTTCGGCCGTTGTACGCTCCGGCCTTCCTCGGGATCTGTCTAGATATCTGAGATGAGGTATTGCAGTTATTTATACTATTTACATTGTTCGGACTGTTGTCCTCGTCTTCGTTGCCATATTCAATACGTTTCGACCGTTATACGCTCCGGCCTTCTTCAGAATATATCTATATATCTGAGATGAGGTATTGTAATTATTTACACTATTTACATTGTTCGGACTGTTGTCCTCGTTTTCGTTGTCATATTCACAACGTTTCGGCCGTTGTACGCTCCGGCCTTCTTCAGGATCTGTCTATATTTCTGTTGAGTTAAAGGGAAATAAACTGAGACGGAAGAGGCATGGCACGGTGGAACTAGAACACTCTAGCTCTTTAGACAAAACAAGGGCATAAGTTCGAAATTCCAATCATCTGAAGAAGGCCAGAACGTACAATGGCTGAAGCTTACAACGGTCAAAGCGTTGTGAATATGGCGACGAAGATGGAGACAACAGTCCGAATAATGTAAATAGTATAAAAAAAATTATATTAATAAGATTGTGATATCTTAAGTAAGCATTATTCTTTATATCCATTTTTTATATTAATGAGTTAGTGAGGCTTTCATTAATCTCTACTCTTTTTATTCAATGTCTTTTTGTATCAATGAGTTCATGGGGTCTACAATAAGCCCAACTCTTTAGGTTCAACATATCTTTATATCAATGAGTTCATGAGGCTTTCATTAATCTCTACACTTTATTCAATGTATTTTTATATCAATGAGTTCATGGGGTCTACAATAAACCCAACTCTTTAGATTCAACATATCTTTATATTAATGAGTTCATGAGGTTTTCAATATGCACTAGTCCAATTTATTTTCATAACAATCAGTTCGCGAAACCTTCAATAAGGTCTACTCTTTATATTTAATGTCATTTTATATTACTGATTTCATGAGGCCTGCAAACAGGCCAGCACTTTAGATCCAATAGATTTTTATATTAATGAGAACCCGATATCTTCAATAAGCTCTGCTCTTCACATCTAATGTCTCTATATTAATATGTTCTTGGAAGCTTCAATAATCTCAAATCTTGAGATCTAATGTGTTTACAGATATCAATTTATTTTAGGAAACTGAAAAAAGCTTAACTGTATTATTGTTTAACAAGCAACTGTAGTAGAGGTGTAGACTGTTCTAGTTCCACGTGCCATGTTTTTTTAATGGATGTCAGTTATCAGTTATCTCCTGTTAATTCTCCTCTCCAAGATCTCCATTGTCTCAACCGGGTATTGAACTCACACTGAGTCCTGTCACTGGATCTAACCAACGCCTTCATCCACAGTGCCATGTGTTCTTGAAGAGGACCGGAGCGTACAATGGCCGAAATGTTGTAATAAATATGGCGACAAAGATGAGGACAATAGTCCGAATAATGTAAATACTGTACATAATAGATCATCTCAGAAATATAGACAGATACTGAAAGGTCGAAACGTTGTAATAAATATGGCAACAAAGATGAGGACAATAGTCCGAATAATGTAAATACTGTACATAATAGATCATCTCAGAAATATAGACAGATACTGAAAGGCCGAAACGTTGTAATAAATATGGCGACAAAGATGAGAACAATAGTCCGAATAATGTAAATAGTGTACACAATACCTCATCTCAGAAATATAGCCAGATACTGAAAGGCCGAAACGTTGTAATAAATATGGCGACAAAGATGCGGACAATAGTCCGAATAATGTAAATAGTGTACATAATACCTCATCTCAGAAATATAGACAGATACTGAAAGGCCGAAACGTTGTAATAAATATGGCGACAAAGATGCGGACAATAGTCCGAATAATGTAAATAGTGTACATAGTGCCTCATCTCAGAATATATAGACAAGCAACTGTGATTACCGCTCGGAATAACAACGTGTAATATGGAAATACAGGTTTACCGAAGGGGAGTGTTTCTTTAAGCTTTACAATTACTTGCTTTCAATTGAGAATTTTTAATATTTCTATATATTAATAAATCCTCAATTCAAGGAAGGTAATTCTATCACAACCAAAGTGAGACATTTGTCAGGGCAAGGGAGACAACTTTACCGTTTACATTAGAAAGAAAAAAAACTATTAGGTTATAATGAAGCATATTTACTTGAGTTTTATATATGCCTTGACGCGGGGTACCTCGACATGGTGTAATCGTTAGAAAGCTTGTTTGCTAGATCAGTTACGACTGAGTAGTGAGTTCGTTCCTTACATAGTGCCCCATAAATTTAAATTGAGCCTGATCTTAGCTGCGCTTTAAAAATCACTATATATATATATATATATATATATATATATATATATATATATATATATATATATAACAACAATGAAAAGGGTTACCATTGTCTCTGAACCCATGGCAACAGTTAAAAGCAGGATTCCATTTCTGGCCAATGGACTCAATATTAGATGATGATCTTTAAAGCCGTTGTTATTAGTTCTTTTTCTCTATCAAGAATCGTAGCATTCGTCGTCATTACTTATGAATTTAGTTTGCATCGATGTCAACAGAGGTTCATGAATTGAGGAAAATTACTTTTGAATGCAAAATCAAATCTCCAGTACGAACGAAAAGAAAATTGTTTTGTTTATATAAAATAAATGCTAATTCAATTTCTGTTGTTCGAATCCAAGAGAAAGAAACAGAGAAAGATGCAGTTCCCCAGCAGGTAAAAAGAAAAAGGATAATCAGACATACCCCGAAGGCCTACTTATATTTAAGAATATTTGACTTTTGAAAAAAAAATGACATCGGCTTTAATTTAATGCAACAGAATCAATCGATCTTTTAGTACACGTCGACTTTTCAGCATTTCCTCCCTCCCTCCTTCCTCACTCCTCCTCCTTCTTCTCCTCCCTCCACCCTCCGGTTTAAGGCAGAAACATAGGAGAATGCATTTTTAATATATCCATAAAATAACTATTGGGATTGTTATTACAGCATTTTTCTTGGGGAAGTGGTGATGTCAGTGGATGCCATCAGGTAAATTGTCCAGGAAAAATAGCGAGGAGTACGACGGGCAATCATCTGATTATAATAAAATGGAGCATTAAGTGATTCAGAAAGAAATCGAAAAGTCGAGGAAGAAAAGGCTGAGATAGATAGATAGATAGATAGATAGATATGAATAAACTGAGAGTGCTATATATATATATATATATAGAGAGAGAGAGAGAGAGAAAAGAGAGAGAGTGTGAAAAGAGAGAGAGAGAGTGAAAAAAGAGAGAGAGTGTGAAAAGAGAGAGAGAGAGAGGTGATAGTAGTCAGAGATATATCAGCATAGATAGATAGATTGATTGATTTTAACCTGAGAGATATATCTGCAGATAGATAGATAGATAGATACATAGAAGTCTGGAAGAGCGATGAATATATATATATAATTGATAAACACTTCCCCACCAATAGTAAGCTTAGTAATATATTCAATAAGAACACCCTAAAATTGAGTTACAGCTGCTCTGAAAATCTTGAACGTATAATAAAAAAACACAATAATAAGACCTTGAAGTAAACCCCCATGCCTAAACAGTATTAATAAAAAACCAGCACTTAAATCAGACAATAAAAGGGAAAAATTATGTAACTGTAGAAACCTAGAAGACTGCCCATTAGAAAATAAATGCTGCATTAAATCTGTGGTATACTAATGTACTATATCATCCAGAGAGTCCTAGCACTAATATGATATACATTGGGTCCACGAAGAATGATTTTAAAGATAGATGGAGGCAGCATAAGTGCTCTTTCAATAATATAAACAAAAGAATCAGATTTCCCTATCTAAATATTTTTGGCTTCTGAAGGAAACAAATAGGACACCTAAAGTAAAATGGAAAAATTAAACAAGGCTAGAACATGTAAAACTTGGGATGACCCATGCCCTTTGTGCCTCCATGTGAAATTGTGCATTATTAAGCTTCTAAAGAATAATAATCTATTAAACAATAGACACGAGTTAACGGTTTTTTGTCGACATCATCAGATTTATGGTTTGAATAATTAGCTAAAAACAAGCATACAATATAACATCTTTCATAATCCATAGCCCAAATAAATAGTTTAAATACCCTACAAAAAAAATAACCCTTTATGAAGTCGTCAAAAAACAAACGTTACGACGGTTTTTTTATATGCACAAATCCCTTTCATAAAAAAAAAATAAAATAAAAAATGAAATAAATCTCCATAGACACGCAAACTAGACGAGGGTTAATACATCTTCCGTTTAAAATTTAGACACTCCCACCTTTCCCTGACTTGACATCTATGAAAGTAACTCTATACTGATACTTATTATTAACACCCAACACACGCTTACCCAATTTAAACAATTCGCCCTAGCTGTTACCATGGAAATTTTGATTTCAATTATTAAAACGCGTAAATTTCAGAAATACGTTATTCCCAAAAAAAATTCGCTTGAAGATGGAACAGAGCTTACTTTAACTCAATTTAATTCAAATAATTATATTGAAGTTTTCGGCTCTTGTTTTGAAACATGAGATTTCTTATGTCGCGATTTAGACTCATATTTTTTAAATAAATAATCATATATATATATATATATATATATATATATATATATATATATATATATATATGTATGTAAAAAGATGGATAGATAGATAATACTCTGAGATGTATCAACATTGATAGATAGATTTATTGATCTGAGACTGACATCTGCATATATATATATATATATATATATATATATATATATATATATATATATATATGCAGATGTCTGTCGTCTGTCACAGGTTAAAACTAAATCTGTCTATCATTGTTAATATATATCAGTGTATTATCTATGTATGTATATATATATATATATATATATATATATATATATATATATATATATATGCAGATATGTCTCTCAGGTTAAAATTAACTTATCTATGCTGATACATTTCTGACTAATATCTCCTCTCTCTCCCCTTTCTCTCTCTCTCTCTCTCTCTCTATATATATATATATATATATATATATATATATATGCAAATAGATAGATAGATAGATAGATAGATAGATAGATAGATAGATAGATGTTTCACTTGTGCTAGTGATGGAATAAATTGCTGCTTCACAGATAAATGTAAGATTATTTCGCGTTCATCAGTAGATTAACGGAAGTGAAAAAGCAGTCCAAATGTCAGACGAAATCAGGAAGACACGATTTAGCATAAAATCTCAAATTACAATCACTTTGCGATGAGCGATAATCGACCATATGCCATAAGACTTCAACAATGCTTTCTTTTCGTTACCCTATCGAATTCTCTCTCTTTCTTTCTCTCTCTCTTTCTCTCTCTCTCTCGCTTTCTTTCTTTCTTTCTTTTCGTTACCCTATCGAATTCTCTCACTTTCTCCCTCTCTCTCGCTTTCTTTCTTTCTTTTCGTTACCCTATCGAATTCTCTCTTTTTCTCTCTCTCTCGCTTTCTTTCTTTCTTTTCGTTACCCTATCGAATTCTCTCACTTTCTCTCTCTCGCTGCCTTTCTTTCTTTTTTTCGTTACCATATCGAATTCTCTCTCTTTCTCTCTCTCTCGCTTTCTTTCTTTCTTTCTTTCTTTTCGTTACCCTATCGAATTCTCTCTCTCTCTCTCGCTTTCTTTCTTTCTTTCTTTCTTTTCGTTACCCTATCGAATTCTCTCCTTTCTCTCTCTCTCTCGCTTTCTTTCTTTCTTTTCGTTACCCTATCGAATTCTCTCTCTCTCTTCTTCTCTCTCTCGCTTTCATTCTTTCTTTTCGTTACCCTATCGAATTCTCTCTCTCTTTCTCTCTCTCTCTCGCTTTCTTTCTTTCTTTCTTTCTTTTCGTTACCCTATCGAATTCTCTCCTTTCTCTCTCTCTCTCCTTTCTTTCTTTCTTTTCGTTACCCTATCAATTCTCTCTCTCTCTTTCTCTCTCTCTCGCTTTCATTCTTTCTTTTCGTTACCCTATCGAATTCTCTCTCTCTTTCTCTCTCTCTCTCGCTTTCTTTCTTTCCTTCTTTCTTTCTTTTTCATTTTTTCCTCTCATTTGTCATCTGCTTTCCCAATTCCTTTCTCTATTTCACAGAATTTTAGTCTTTCACTGTCTTGTCTTTATTTTTCTCGTCTGCTTTTTTCTGTATGTATACGTCGATTATTCCTTCAGTTCTTTCTCCTCCTCTCATTTCTTTTTTTTTTTTATTTAACCTTCTCTTTCCTTTGCTCTTTCTTTTTATCCTTTATCTCTTTTCTTTCTCTGATTCTGTCACTTTTTTTTTTTCGTTTTTCTCTTTATATTTTTCCTGTTTTTCTTTCATGTCTTCTTATATTGCTTCTTTCTATCGTGCTTCGTTTTACATCGATCCCGTAATTTTTTTTCTCTCTTATCGTTTCTTATATTTCTAACTTTCTTTTTTAGATTTCTCTCCTTTTCCATTTCATTGTACTTTTCTTTCTCTCTCTCCCCCCCCTCTCTCTCCCCTTCTGTCACTTTCTCTCACCCTCGTTCTCTTCCTCTTGTAATTTTCTTCACCTCTTTCTAAGTTTCTTTCTTTGTTATAGCTTTGCCCTTTCTTTTTCCTTCCTTCTCATTTGCTCTTTTGATTTCTTCCTTTACCTTTTCACTCTCACATTCTCTCTCTCCCCAACCCTCCATCTCCCCCCCTCTCTTCCTTCTCGTCTCTCCCCTCCCACTCTCTCTCCTTCTTATCTCCCTCTGTCTTTTTTACAAATACTTTCATGGTAACTGATCCGATGAACTGTTTCGCTGGTTCCGAAACGTCATGAATTTAAGCGTTCTACTAGGCTGGCATCTTGCTCTCACCCTTTCACTGTCGAAACTGCTAAATGTAGCTGTCTCTTCTACTCCAATAGCTTCATGTCTCGCACCTCTCGCCTGTGAAACACCCCCTTTTCCTGTTTCTCTGATAGCTATAATCTCCAACTATTCTAATGTAATGTCAATCGACGTCTCCAGATGCCCTTATCTATCCCCTATCCCTCTCTTCATCCTTTCCTCTATAACTCCTATTTGCTCTAGCTCCAACTCTCTGTAACCCCTTGCGTGATAGTGGCTTCCCGATTTGCTTTAATTGCTTAAAAAAATAACTTGAAAATACTAACTTAGGCATAATGCACAAATACTAAACTGATCCAAGGCAGAGGCCCGGGAAACGCTATTTTGATCCCAGAAACGGAGCAAAGATACTAAACTAATCACAGACCCAAAGACCGGAGAACGATGATTTGGTCCTAGGCAGAGATCACAGATATTTCACTGATCACAGCTTGAAGTGCGAACAGATTCAGAGGGCCGGAAAACGATGATTTTATCCGAAGCAGGGTGCACAGACACTTCCCTGATCTTAATGGGAGGACTGGGGAGCGATATTTTGATCCCAGGAAGGACACAGTGTTACTTCACTGATCCTAGGCAGAGGGTTAGGGAGAGATAATTTAATTAAGGGTGAACGCACATGCATAATACTGGTCCGAGTCGGAAGGTTGGAAACAACAGCTTTATCCTGGGAAGAACGCACACACGATGACACACGACTAAGGGACAAACGTTACCCAGTCCCCACAATAGCTATCAAATTGACGTCAGTATCCTTCAAACTTTTTATTCGTTAACGCAATGAGGGAAGATATTTAACCGCGGCTTTGGAATCACCGGATTAGGTATCCCTCATTTGCGAATCGAAATATGCTTAAAGGCAGAAACACGGTATACAGGAGAGCAGGTACTACAGTTTGATCCTAGCTTGAAAGCCTGGTAAAGATCCGCTTTTTTACCAACTTTCCCTGGGGTGTACGTGACACGATGCGCTTTACACCGAGGACGATATCCACCAATTCTCTATGTTTGAAGAGATGCTGCTTCAGGTTTAAAATCTTCTAAACTTCTCTCATAAGTTTAAGATGAAGAGAGAACATATACTACAATTTGATCTCAGACCGGGTAAATGAGCATTGGTTTCAGGATGTGGCACAAGGTCATTTTTAATGTGGCGGTTCTTATGTGCGTACATATAGCCCAAGAACAAAAATTGCCTAGTCCACGCAACCATTATCATGATTCACCAACTCTCAGGCTTTTAGTGCTTTGAGAGAGGTGCTAATGCAGGATCTCTGAAAATTCTTCTGTGAACTACCCAAATAGAATGAAGAATAGATACACCAATTTGAGCCCAGCTCCAAGGCACGGTTATTTACTCTCTACTGTGGCAAGATGTAACACAAGGTCTTTCTTAACATGGAGTTGTCATCGGCCAATCCAAAATTGACAGATTCAAGATATTTTAACAGTATTTAAGCGCAGTAAGAAAGTAATCCCTCAAAGCTCTTTCCGCGAACAGTCCAAAAAGAGAAACCTGCATAGACTTGATTTGATTTGTTTTTTTACGGTTTATCAACCCTTTGAAGGTTATTTAAATCTAGAAAACTATTTTAGATCATAAGAAGTTTTAGGGGTAATAATGGTTTATTCATACAATTCCTATTGTGTTAACCAATAGATGGGGGTAGAAAAGATGGATTCAGAGAATCTGATACTCACGTGTCGAATAGAGGGAAAGAGAGACAATGAAATACCTAGTGGGGTTAAGCAAGGGGATGACAGAACGTGGTCTGGGGGAAATAGCAGAGAGAAGGAACTTGTTGAGAGCTGCAAGGGATAGAAGGAGGTGGAGATCCATGATCGCCTACGTCCTGAAAGGACACGGCACATATAAAGAAAGAAGTCTCTGTCTGTCTGTCTGTCTGTCTGCATGTTCGTCTCTCTCTCTCTCTCTTTCTCTCTCTCTCTCATAATTCCTCTTTTCTACGTCATTTTTTAATTCATATTCATTTCTCTCTCTCTCTCTCTCTTTCTCTTTCTCTCTCTCTCTCTCTCTCTCTCTCTCTCTTTTTCTCCCATTGAATCCATATCCTTTCTTTACTTTCTTTTTTGCAGGTTTCAGAATTTTCTCTCAAGAACTTCAATTCAAACAACTAAAATCCTTTATCTTTCTACCCTCTCTCTCTTTCTTTCTTTCTTTTTCTCTCTCTCTCTCTCTATATATATATATATATATTTCTTTTATTTTATCTTTGTACTTCGAAGCATATGCGTCCCACTCACTGACATCTATTTCTTCTTGTTTTACCTGCTTCTTTCTAAATAATCTCTCACTTATCTTTCTGGGCATTTTATTTTATATAACGGTTTCTTTTGCTTCCGTCATCTATCTATCTATCTATCTATCTATCTATCTATCTATCTATCTAATTTCAACCTGTTCATTATCTATCTATCTATCTATCTATCTATCTATCTATATATATATATATATATATATATATATCTTCCTTCATTCCTTCTTTCACTCCCATCTATCTATCTATTGTATCTTCCTTCATTCCTTCTTTCTTTCATTCGCATCTATCTATCTATCTATCTATCTATCTATCTATCTATCTATCTATCTATTCTATTGTATCTTCCTTCATTCCTTCTTTCTTTCATTCGTATCTATCTATCTATCTATCTATCTATCTATCTATCTATCATTCACTAGCTACCCCCACTTTCCCGTCTTTAATCGAACTCTTTACATTGCACACACTCATTTCCGGAAGTTATTTCCCAGAAGAAGACAATCAAGGGCGTTTGACGTTGGATCTATTCTGCTCCAGTGCGCATGTCAAAAACAGACTTCCTCCCTGTACAGACGAATTCGTCCTTAACAGATTACAATCCAATGCCACCTTTCTTTCATTCAGGCCACTTCCGACAGAATTCGATTTACCATATAAAAGACTGATCCTGATGTTGATGATGATGATGATGATGAGGGTGGTGATGAGGATGATGATGATAACCAGTCCAATGAAAGCTCCATGACAAATCTACCCCCCACCCCACCC